>CALYLW010000855.1:31029-278529 GCA_944989445.1 Ampullaceana balthica
TGTATCGATATTAGGTTTTTAAAATTTTTCTCATTGTGGCAAGCCAGCATATTTCAAATTGTAAAATAGCAATAAATATACATTATTCTCCAAAGAAGGCCTTGATCTTCATTCAAGAAGACTTAAATTATGTTAGTTTATTTTGGAAAAATGTGCTTTATGTAATTTTGATTTCCTTTTTTATCTTAGTCCTACGAAACGTAACTAAATTGAAATTATGAATGACAAACATTAAAACATTCTTGATGATTTCTCACAACGTGTTAGTGATTGCGTTTTAAATGACATCTACAATAATATTCAAATTTCAATAACAGCTTCGTGTGCTTGGGTTAGTACTACTACCACCACAACCAGCACGACCTCAACCAGCGAACTGCCGACTGAAACCACATTCTCGAGAGTAAACGAAAAAGACCCTTCTACTACATACACAGACCCTACTACACAAGGCTCAGGGTTTAAGTGGGAGAGCAGAAGAAAGAATATTCTCTTTGCAGTCATTCTTCACTTGTGTGTACTCTTTTTGGTGGAAACACAACTTTAAAGATTTACAAACACAGATACAGATCGTTTTAAAATCATTTTTATTTTAATTATTTTCAATCAAAATAAACTATCCTGTGTCTAAGAAAATAACCCGATAAACTATTCCAAACGTAAAACCTGGGTTTATTTAAATTGAATATTGGATCATTTACGACATTCTCTATCATTAATACGAGACTTGTAATTACATTAAATGTACGTTACAACTTAAATAAAGTCAGTGTCAATGTTATTCGGGTTATACTACTTCTTATACTAAAATAATGATTTTAATAAAATGTTAATTCAAATGATTAGCTTAATTTTTATTTAATTTTCAAAATCTTTAAAAAAGGTAGATATAAAAAACCGCTAAGATATTAAATAATTTCACAGATTTTAAGCATTTTAAATACTTACTTAAAAAAGTATTATAAATAAATTTAATTTAATAATATTATTTGTTAATTTTTATTTTACTAATGCAACCAATTTATTAAAAGAGTCTTCTGAGACATTAAATTTCATTCAAAGAATTAACATAGTTTGTTTCTTTTAATTTTCGAAATCTTAAAAACAAGATAGAGATACAATTTTGCTTAGATACTAGAAAAATTATCGGATTTTTTTAGCATTTTAAATACCTATGTAAAACATTATTATAATTAAATTAAATTTAATACTATCATTGGTTTATTTTTATGTTAAAAATTAAAACAATTGATTAAAAAAGTCCTCTTTAAAAATTTAATTTGTTATGAAAAAAAAGAGAAATTAACTCGTTTTAAATTATACGATTTTCTCTTCTTTTAAGGCATACTGTGCTTTGTAAAATGAAAACATTCTGGCTAGAAAGGCCTAGAAAAGTGTGTGTCTATATTTTATATTAGAATTAGATCAATGTATTTAATCTTCCCATTATAATCAATAAAAGAAGGAAATGGTTTTATTTCATTGAGAAAAATTTGATAAAATTGTTTAAATATTTTATTTTTTCTATATTTTTTTAATTTTAAAGTAAACAATTTATTAAGTAAACTTTTATATTTATTTATCTAAATGTGTTAATATTATACACTTAAAAAATAGCTTGTCACTTTCATGATGCATTTTTCAATTACTCCAATGTTAAAGTGTAATTCCTATCATCAGAAATATAATGGCATAACTTGTCTAATAAAGGAAGGATGTGCGTATTAAATTATGGCATTTTTGTTTTTAATTTGTAATAGCAATATAAAAAATACTGAAATTTGAGTGATGTCGTTTTGCGTGTGAGTGTGTCAGTTTTTTTTGTGTGGTTTTTTTCGTGTTAACTTCCACGGTACATCTCCATTTTTATTGCAATTTTAAAAAGACGTATTTGTTTTTTATCCGTTGACTAAGCATTACGTAAATGGAATTAACACTGGATGCTCTGCGACATTATCCATGGTTTAAGACTTCTTCCCGTAAAAAAACCTGCAATAAAATTTTTTAATGAAATATTTAATGTCGTCATCATAATGTGTTATGGAAAATTAATTCGGTAAAAATATGCTTAACCCTAAAATAATACACAGAAATACAGATTATTATAATATAATAGATTCTGATTTGATCAAATGCAAAACAAAGTACAGTGGTATTTCAGTATACATATGCTTTGGAAAAAGTCAAAATTGGTATACCTTCTGTTTAGACGCAAAACTATTTGCTTGGTAGACGAGCATTGTTAGGAATTCTAACCGGATGCTAAAACTTGTAATGGATGTCTATAAATTTCCTCCCCCCACCCTAGTCACACGCAGTGGCGTAACAATGGGTTGGCATCGGGGCAGTTGCCAAGGGCGCCAGCTCAAAAGGGCGCCACTAAATAT
Organism: Ampullaceana balthica; assembly: GCA_944989445.1. Lineage (NCBI taxonomy): Eukaryota > Metazoa > Mollusca > Gastropoda > Lymnaeidae > Ampullaceana > Ampullaceana balthica. Next base: position 33,417 of record CALYLW010000855.1, read on the forward strand.
CTAATTTTTAAATGTGTATTTAAATAAAATCTGTCGGATCTCTCTAAGTCGAAATCAAAAGGACCCGGAAAAAAAATTCAACTTACGGATTTTTGAGTTAGGGAAAATTGCGTAATAGGCACCGATTAATCAAGGACAATGCAGATATTGAGGGGTGGGGGAAGAGCCATACTGGCTAGTAGACTGACAGGACAGAGAGGCGGTGTCTATGTTTCAAATTAAAGGAGACAACTTGCTTGACATGCCGACACAAGCCCGTGAGAGGGGACACCTTCCCTCCCTCCCCCAATTTACTCCATCGACAGTGGGATGGGGGGAGTAAGATTTAAAAAAAAAGAAAAGAGTCACAGCAAGCAGCAAAGGGAGGCGAATTGTTACCACTCCTTTTTCCTGTCTTTGTCATTTTTTGAAATCGCAAGGGTCGCTTAGTCCCTCGTGGAATGCAATTTAAGATACGATTGTACGTCCATTTACGTGGCTCTACGGAACAGGTGTGCTGAAATGTTACTCCAGAATAATAGCCCAAACGCCTTGGAAAATTCGACTAAGAGAGGTTGAAAGCCAAAGATCTTGGAGTTAAGGAGATCTAAAATACATTAGTCTGATGGAATTTGGCCAGGGCCTAACAACTAATTCGATAAAGGGAGGTTTTCGACTTCAGGAATTCTACTTAGCGAGGTCCAACTGTATTTCACTTTTATCCTTAATAATAAAAAAGTGAATAATAAATTATATTTAAATATATTTCATTTATACCATTATAATATTTTTTATTATGTTTGTGGCCTTTGCGGGGCTTCTTATCATACAAATATAAATATGATTTTACAGTATTTCTTAAAAAATATCTTACTATCCCTATCCCACTGTCGAGGGAGTAAAGTGGGGTGGGGAGGGAAGGTGTCCCCTCTCACGGGCTAGTGTCGGTATGTCAAAGCAAGTTGGCTTCATTTCTTATTAAACATCACTGCCCCTCTTTCTTGTCAAGCCTACTAGCCGCTATGGCCCCCCCCTATTAATATTAACATTGTCCTTGATTAATCTTTGCCTATTACGTCAGTTTCCCTAACTCGAAAACTCCGTAACCCGAATTTTTTTCCCTCTTGAGTTGGACTTAGAGAGGTCCTACTGTATTAGAAACACGAAAATATGCCAGCTAACGGAAGTGCTGAGCTGTAGTCGGCGGAGTGTTATTTAAATTTACTTTTAATTGTGAGTTTCTATCGTTATGCATAAGATATTGAGTTTGACGCATTGACACTATTGTTTTTATTTATAATACACGTTACTTCAAGTTTTGCTGTATTCTTTATTAACGCAACAATATCCCGTTTTATCCACCAATTTATTTTGTATTTTTTAATAAATAATAAACTGCAAATTAGTATTGTTCCTGTATTATGCATTTTAATCCCTTATATTAACTTCACCGCCGACTCGTTCGTCGTTCGTCTCGGCTCGTTCGTCGTCCGCCCGCGGTAAAACAAAAGTCGAAAATGACCCACTTCCAGTGAAGCCATCGAGCTAAAATTTGGCACACGGGCCCGTGTCACCTTACAATGCATCGTTTCAAAATTTCAGATCGACCGAACGTACCGTAATTAAATTAATGCATTTTTAGTTTATCTATATAAACTATATGTAGCGGTTTTAAAACCAGGGGAGATAATTTCGGTTTCAGTCTGTAAATGTTTGTCACTCAAAAATGACACACTTCCAGTAATCCATCGAGCTTTAATTTGGCATACGGACCCGTGTCACCTAACAATGCATCGTATCAAAATTTCAGATCAATCGAACGTACCGTAATTAAATTAATGCATTTTTAGTTTATCTATATAAATTATTATAAACTATATGTAGCGGCAGGGGAGATAATTTTGGTTTCAGTCTGTAAATGTTTGTCACTTTTCACCGTGATTAAATTAATGCATTTTTAGTTTATCTATATAAACTATATGTAGCGGTCGCTATCGTTTGCATTTTACGGGTCACTTGACTTCAGATGACAAGACCTTTCCCCACAACATAATTAATACTTATAGTAATGTCTCATATATAAGGGATTTATAGTCAAAAACTTTGTTTTTACGGGGTTGTTTTTTTTATTATAACGTTGTATGACTGTCACTGTCTGACTAAGTATTTATTGTCCTAAATAAAATAAGAGAAATACAAAATTTTTTTTTAAGAAATGAAAAAATCGCAAAGCTGAACTTTGTCAATTTATCAAGGGCGCCAAAAATAAATTAGCCAACGGCGCCAAAAACCTAGTTACGCCTCTGGTCACACGTCTTCACTGAATGTTAGCCCCCACCCTCAAATATGACGTTACAAATCCCCCCCCCAATCATAAAAGCCGTGTTACTTATTTCAAAATGAGCATGTCTCAAATCACTTTATTGTCATTTAAGAATGTTTTTACTTAAGTGTAAGACTTCACTCTAATATAATATCGCAACTGGCGTGAAACCATTCAAAATGTCATTAAATAAATTGTAAACAATCACATATTTAAATATAACTTTTATTTAAAGCTACGAGCTTTGATGTGATGCCACAGTTCTTAAAAACAACATCATAATCTCATTATTCGGCATTTTGTCCTGCCATTTAATGCCAAAGATGTATCTCAGGCACCTCAAGTGGAAGCTATTAGCCTTGCGCTTATGGGATGGATACGTGGTCCATATCTCGCTCCCGTATAGCAGCAAACTGATGAAGTAGGCTTGGTAGACACACAGTTGGGTTTTCTCCGAATCACGGACACTTCGAACCCGGACGATTCGACCCCGGACGGTTCGACTACCGACAGTTCGACCACAGGACGTTTCGACCAGCGGTGACGTTTCGTTTCCGGACGTTTCGACCCCTTCGTATCTACACCGTAGAAATTGTTTATATTTATTTTTATAAATATACTTTTTAAAATGGATTATTTTTAAAATTAATATATGGTTTCAAATAATTTAACTTAATATTATTATCCATTGAACATTAAACACAGTTTGAAATCGTTCTTTGTATATGCATGGACAACCAGTCAACATTCAACGCGAATTGATGAAGGTGATAAATGAGTCACTTTTTCTGAGGTAGAAAGTCCTTGCAAACATATCCTACACCACTCCCACTTGGTACGATGTATTCGAACAATAAAAAGGCAATGTGGTCAGATAGCCCTTTCTAAAGGTGCCTACAATCTCTCTGCCCCCAATCACTCTATTTACCTACCCTATAACCCTCGCCAGAACACGCCGTGCTGTAATGGTCACTGAGTTTAGCCTTCGTAACATGTCATTATGAAAATCCTCTGGACAAAATGTAAACAACAATGACGTAGCGATCAGTCAGATCATAAGGGCACAGCAGCTTGAATGTTATTGTCAGCTGGCAGCGGAATTAACTATTGAAATTTATTAACTTTAAATACTGACAACTTTAAACGTCTTATTAAAATCAGTATGTCTGCGAGGAAGATCTTCACGTTTTAAGGATAGGGCTGTCAATATTGTTTGAAAAAACTGTCCGGGTACCCGTTCAAATTTTTGAACGGGTTCCCGGGTACCCGTTCGGAAGGTTGCATAATTTTCGACGTCATGACTGCTATGAGTGCGGCTATTCTAAGCAATGCAACATAGCTACCATCCATGCACCTCATGTCACACAATAGTCATGACATGCTTCCAGCAACACACTGCTGTGAAATTTTATGCACTACAAACTTTTATTCCTGCTTTAAATGCATTCGTCATGCTCATAATTTAAAACTACAGTAAACCGAACATTCAAACAAAATGTGAACAATGAGGTAATGTTAATTCAGGTCATAGCTTGAACGTTCATGTCCGCTAGGTGGAGGTAGTAACTATCTAATTTCATTAAAACTTTGTACGTCTTATGAAAATTAGTTTGTTAGGCCTTCAGTTAATTTCTTTTTTATTAACCACGTTTTATTAACTCGCTTTCGTTCCTGTGGCACTGTTTGTCCAACAATGTTTCAAATCTGCCAACGTAAAATTAAACCACTTCTGATAGTTTTAGAGATCTCAAAATTTTACCACAGATAGAACTTGGATGACAATGCATTGTTTCAAAATTTCAGATCGATCGAATTTACCGTAATTAAATTAATGCATTTCTTAGTTTATCTTTATATAAGCATCTGTACCCGCCTGCCGTAGTTTAATTTCACGAGGCGAGTTCACCCCGTGACCTCATAGCTTTGTTATTAAACGTTGGGTGGGCGCTGACGAGGTGTTTGGTAAAATAAATAGAGGTAAAAAATATTGTAAAAAAATGATTTTTAAAAAGCACGTTTTTATAAGTGGACTAAAAAGAAGAACATAATTTAAAACTTATAAGTTCAAGTACTTTGATTTAATATGACTAAAAACTGAGCATGTACGGGCCATTAAACAAGACAAACAGTGTCCTGTCTCCCGAAATTTCAATGTACGTGACCACATGGGCGTCGATGACATGTCTGTCACCGCCTTGGTTTCTTGTACAAACACACCCGGCCGGGTCAGTCTGGAGAATAGACTAATCCATGAGTATGGGACTCTTACACGACATGGGATCAACGTTTCGTTCGCACTGACAAGCTGATTGATTGGCCACACCCACCCTATCCTTTCCTATATAAGCTCTTACTTTTGGCTTCTTACTTTATCTCTACTGGACTACTTGGATTTTACCGCAGCTGAGAGTTTTTTAATTATTGTTTCGTTTTATTTGTTTCATTTGTGTACTATTTGTCCGTTGAGGAAGGTTCTTTGCCGAAACGTTCGCAGTTGTGTTACGTCCTGGCAGGCCTACTAATACCCTGTTTTTATATTATACATTTCGCTATATTCTTCTCTGTACTGCTCCGATTGTGACGAAATTTGCGTTGACTCAAATATCTGCTACCCAGCCTACGGGTGAAACAAGGGGGATAACTCACACACGCTTGATTAGCTCGCCTGTGTCAACGGAACCCAATTAAATATGCAAGGATGTCAGGTGAAAGAGTCCAACCTCTTTGTGAGATGGAAAATAATTAGAGGCCAATCGGACCCAACTGGACAAAACCGCCCCTCAGGGTATAAATACAAGCGCGCCCCTGAATCTCGTTCTCTTCTTTTCCGGCCAACGACCACAGCATCAGAACAAACGAAGTGTAGTATTCGCGTCCAGATTCTATCTGTGTCCATCCTTGGTCAAGAGAGCCGACAAGTCCATCCAAAACCCAGAATCTGTCTGGTTCCTGGATACCGGACCTGTGCAGAGAGGCAACACGCACTCCTGTCCACAGTCCAACCCAGGCTGACTTGTCGTCATACCCGATTGGTCACACACCGTACCAATCGAAGCTGGGGGCCACACACATAGCTGTGCCCCAATGCTCGCACATCACACCCGTGAGTGCGAACGATAACTTATCACACATCCTGTGAAAGTTAATGCCGTCTTAACCCGAGACGAGATAGCCAACACGCACCCAAGCATCGAGTATCAGGAGCACGCCCAAGTGACCTCCTTACTCAACACGCCAGCCAGAGGAACGACCTTGCAGTACCAACTGCGTCCGCCCCATCAACCGAAGGAACCCGGCGCAGGGCAAGGTGACCCAGAGTTGACCCAGTGTTATCGAAGCCAGTGAACCGCATCGGCCAGGAAGGACTTGCAAAACCAACCATCCCGCCCCTTACACAGGACACGGGTGGGGCGAGAACACCTGCAGCCAACATCAGTACGAAGCACAGCCCGTGGAGCTCGTGAGGCACCCCTACCCGCCCGCTACAGACGGAACCCGGAGTAGATGAGACGACCCACAGCACACAGTGCAACTATAAGTACCCACCATTAACATAAAGTTAATTGCAACTAAGCCTAATGATGATTGTTATGCGAAGGGGACCTTGCATTGCAGCAATCCCATCCTTGTAAAAAGTGTATGATAAATTAAATTGTGTTAAAAGTTCAACCTTTTAGTTTGTTAATTATCGTTTGCGAGTAGATCACTAAAGTATACCTTGTGAGCGAGATCCAATTAAACATATGTACATATATATATGCCCCTAGACAACAAGCCACCTAAGATTTCATAAATATCGCCACACCGATGTTCATTTAAGGATGGCAGTGATGGAATATGGCTACACACCAGAGATGATGGTGAACTTTTTAACACTGCCCGACAATGAGCAAAAACCAATTCGCGAGCGACCTTTTGCGGATGATGCGGCACTGATAGTAGGCAGAGATACTGGATTAAAAAAAATTGTTTAGCTTCTCCAAAAAAAAGCAAATTTGTTGGTCTGCAAATCAGCTTGAAAAAGAAAAAAAAACATCATGGTCCAAGACACCTATTCTTCCGCTACCATCAATATCGACAATGAAAACTTACTTGGGTCCAAGGAAATAAACAGTAGAACTGGCAATGCAGCTAACAATATGGCTAAACTAAATAAATGGGTTTGACAAAACACCAAGCTATCGAAGGAAACCAAACAGTGTGTCTATCAGACCTACGTCAACAGTACCCTGCTATACGGAAGCGAGATATGGACCACGTATACATCCCATAAGCGCATGCTTAATCGCTTCTTCTTAAGACGCCTGACATACATCTTTGGCATTAAATGGCAGAACAAAGTGCCAAATAGTGAGATTCTGATGCGTGCCAGTGCCCAAACATTGTTCTCAATCCTTAGTTAAAGACGCCTAAATTGGCTAGGAAGCGTAAAAAGAATGAGCCCGGGGTGCATCCCCAAAAAACCTCTTCCTAAATGGAGAAATGGCACTGTGAAAAAGGAAGACAGGTCGCCCATGTCTCTGATGTAAAGATGTCCGCCAGAAGGACATGAAAGGAGCCAGCATAAGCACAAGCTACTTAGAGTGTAAAGCAGGAGACCGATCCACGTGACGCACAGCTGTCAAGGAGGTCGTAAAACTAGAATAAAAAACCCGTAAAAAACACGTTTTTGACTAAAACTCCTTTATGTACGAGACATAACTAAAAGAATCAATATACATAATTTGCAATCTCTGTCACGTCTGTCCGTCGTGTCTGTCCGTGACACTACTAATTTTAGAAAGCAGCGCACCAAATTACTGCACAAAAAAAGAACTCTTTGGTACGGCCGCATAAAATTGTTCAATAGGGAAATAAATGAATAAAATATAAATAAATTAAATAAATGATAGTTCTGTATTACGTTATTTTTTAATATGATGTGTATCTATTTTGAAAACTTCCGTCATTTTTGACGGCTGTTACACTAGTGTTCATTATTATACGCAGCGCAAGACCATCAAAATATAAAAAATTGTAGTTATGTCTCGTAAAACATGTTTAATATAATGCGCACCGGTCATGAATATATTTATAAAAAGTGTTGTCAATAAAATAAGCACCTTATTGCGCGACATGAAAGGTTTTTCAATATAACACGCACCATGACACTATAGCAAAAAAGTTAACATGTTACATAGATATAAATAAAGATAATCTAAAAAAGTATTAATTTAATTATGGTACATTCGATTGATCTGAAATTTTAACACTTCTTTTTTAACATTGGCACGAATATGCCTGCAAAATTTCAACTCGCTAGCTTTAGAGGAAGTGGGTTAAAAATCGATCCAAAGTTTTTTCGACAAACAAGCAAGCAACCAGACACCACGAGTTAATATAAAGGATTTAATTTAAAAAAACGTAAAAAAACAAGTTTTTGACTATAAATCCTTTATGTAGAAGACATAACTAAAAGAATGTTCATTATAATACGCAGCGCATGACAATCTAAAAATCCAAAATTTTAGTTATGTCTCGTAAAACGTGTATAATATAATGCGCACCGATCGGGAATATATTTTTAAAAAATTATCGTCGTAATAATACGCACCGAATCGCGCAACAAGAAAGTATTAAAAAAGTTCGTTCAATATAATACGCACCGCGACACTCTATCTAAAAAATGAACATAATACATAGAGATAAATAAAATAATATAAACATTCAATAATTTAATTACAGTGCATACGATCGATCCCAAATTTTAATACTTCGTTTTTATCATCGGCACAAATCTGCCTGTAAAATTTCAGCTCGCTAGCTTACGAAAAAGTGGGTTAAAAATCAATCCAATTTTTTTTTCGAAAAGCAAGCAAGCAAGCACGCGCTCAAACAAACAGACACCACGAGTTAATATAAAGGATTTAAAAAGAGCGCAGGATGGAAGATGTTATATAGAGAAGAGCTAGAAGAAAGGCCAGAACATTGGGAAGCACAGAACTCGTGTGCAAAAGCTGTGGTAAAGACTTTCAGCAACAAATTGAAATGCAAGTAAGGATGTCGAAAACTTTCCGTAAATATCAATTGGTGTTATCTCTATCTTATGTTTACTTTACGAATACTTTGTATTCAAAATAAAATTTATTACACTTACAAGGAAAACCTCCGTCTATGAACGAGCCTTCAATTAACTTCAATTCCTCAAAATCCTGTGTGGCCATCATGACACGTAGGAAGAGGTAAGCCTGACCAAGAGCCCGAAAGTGAGGATCATAGTCGCTAATAGCTATCCAAGTTGCAAAAAGAAGAGGAGCCTCGTACTCAATTGATCTTGTATCAGATTTGGGTGTTGATCAAATATCAACGAAATCTGTAGATACCCATGTGGAGTCAAGCTAAGGAAACAATATTATTTCCAAACTAAACGAAACTTTTATAAAATTTCTAATGACTAATTCCTACTTTTTCAAAAACTGTTAGGAAAATAGTGTATAGATTTTGTTAAAATTGAAATAACAATATTATTGTAATAAAGTATTTATATTTTAGCATCACTTAAGTAATAATGCAAGGGGAATATTTCGGTAGCGGAAAATAAAGTTAAGGAAAATAATCAGAAGGATTTTGATAGATTTAATTCAAAATAACTTTTTAAAATTACTTCAAGACGTCGTTGTAAAAAAAGAATTTTCGCAGTTCGCAGTAGTTAAGTTGTATAGTGTCCACAGCAAGAAAAGATACAACAAATGCTTGGTTCATGTGAGAACAACGGGTTTTATCAAACACCTTCGTCTGTCGTCCTGTAATCTCTAAGAGAATGTTCGAGTCGAATGTAAGATCAATGATGGTATGCGTTGTTTTATAATAATTAATACAATGACAGAAAATGAATGCATGTATTATTTGATCATCTTACACCATACTTTTAAAACTACATTTACCGAATAACTAAGTGATTTACATATCTTTCTTTATGATATGTTGCTTTTTTAAAAGGCAATTTCCTTATGGGAAAAATTCCGTTTATATATTTAAAATGTCCGTCCTGTCTGTTCGAGCTTTGAACCGCAACTCCTGAACGATACCAGATCGAGGGTTCGGGTTTTTTGCAAATATTTTATGGAAGTCCCAAGGACTTGCACGGGCAAAAAAAAATACTGAAAATGTTAATGGATTTCCTGGAAAATAGAAAAGAAAAAATATCAGTATTTTGTCAATTTCTCGTCAACCATAACAGCCAACGGGTTGAAACAAACGCCAGACGATAGCTGATAATATTTAGAACAATGTTTGAGAAGGAGTTTTTCAAAATCTATTTTATTTTGAATCCCGTAATTTTTGCAGCAATTTGTAGATAGCAATTGTTTTGTATACTTTCAGAATTATTAATTTAAAATTACTTCTAATTAAATTAAAAACTATAACGATTTCCCTTGAATAGAGAAATCGGAAATTATTTGTTGGAAATTGCGTTTCAATATTCATTCGAGTTTTTATTAGGAATGCGGAAATTAACGATTAATTACTCGATTAATCGTTAAAAATTTTAACGATTAATTTTTTTAAACGATTAATCGAAATACCTCTTATAAATGTACTGGAAGTCAAAGAAGATTTAGGATTTAAAATATTGACGCGTGAATGGTCAAAAGATTATTGTGTCCTTTGAGAGAAATCGTTTGCCTACCATGCAATCTTCCATCTAAGTCTACGCTTCGTTGGTCTGTGTGCAAAGTTTAAAAATAAACTCCTGTGCAAAGTAAGTTGCACAACGTCCATTTTTTATGCAATATTTTACTAAATTTGCTGCGTGGTGCTTAAAGGGAACATTGCTACCATGGTTCTAACACTTTGCTTACATATCATCTGCAAACCAAACATCCACTGGTCCACTACAGTATCGGAAACTTCAGCTGAGACAACCTAAAGCTATGTGAACAATTGTTCAGCTCGGCTGGTTATATCGTCAATAAGACACGCTCATCACATGAACCAAATAATGTCAATACACTTGTCTTTTTACGTTGTTGGTTAAAAGATTTCATATAAAGAAGACATATTAGTGTTTATATCGATTTTCGAAAAGTATTTTAATAAATGTTACTTATGACACCATAAATTTCAATTTTTGGCTTTAATCGAAATTAACTATTAATTAATCGTTAATTGTTCAAAGGTTAAAGATTAAGTTTAAATTAATCGTCAACAGCCCTAGATTTTATTAATTGCTTACTTATTGACAATGGTCAATGATAAATACATGTTTCATACCTGAGCAAGAAACAACTATTTGACGTTATGATAAATTTGTTAATTAAAAAAAAATAATTACGTGTATTAATTTTTATAAACTGCTTTCATTTAAAACATATTTTATTCGGCGTATAAATATTTTAAAAAAATTATTTAAAAATCAAAGAAAGCTTAATTCAATACTATAAAATAAAAATGAATGTTGAACTGCTTTATTGTCATACAATAGCGCGTCTTAAAACTGCTTTTCGCCGTTTTGAAAAACAAAACACTTCTTGTCTAAAAAAATCAACCTATAGACCTTCTTACAGCACATAGATCTATTTCTCAATAGCAACTATTGACCTTCTGCTCACACTGGACAGCGGTTAAGTCTTTATAATTTATATTGGTCCTCTTAGATCTTAGTGCAGCCTTGGATACTGTTGACCATCTACAATTTCACAGAACCCTAAAATTCCTTTGGAATTTCTGACTCTGTACTGAATTTGTTTCGATCATTCATCTCCAACAGATCTCAGGTGGTATCAGTGGATGGCTGTCTCTCTCACAGAACTGACTTGGTTTATGGTGTGCATGGAGGGCACGTTTTGAGTCAGGTACCTTTCTTACAGTATACGAGGTCACTTCATATATTATCCGAAACGCATGCAGTTAAAAGCCGAAATCTCGCAGATGATATGCCGCAATACACTCACACCCATTCTTCTGATATTGACTCCACTATCCAATCGTTGCTGGAGTGTATTGGTGAGGTAAAGTCTTGGATAACTTTCAGTAAGCTCAAGCTGAATGATGACAAGACCGAAACATTCCACTTTGGCAGTGATAAATCACACAATAATTTGTCTCTTCCGACTTCTTTGAATAGACAGCTCTGATATACGGTTCACAACATCAAGTAGGATTTTTATCTACATTATTTCTGACAACCTGTGTACAAATAAATTCATTACTCACATCTGTCTTTCTGCCTACACCGCAATCCGCCAGATCAGCTAAATCCATCTCTACCTAAAAATGGGTGAAACGAAAACTCTAGGCTGTGCCTTTGTTCAATCTCGTCTTGATTAAAGTAAATAGTATTTCTCTCCTTTCATGTAACCTTAAGTAATAAAGCAAAATAAAATAAATAAATAAAGTTTAAAAAATTTAGCTGCTAGGCTTTTCCTTTGGTAAAAAACACGACAAATATTACACCTCTTTTTTGTTTACTGCTTGGTTCCCTTTAAAAGCTCTTATTGCTTACAAACTGTATGTACTAGGTCAGAACTCCTTTTCTGACTAATTCTCTTCCCACCTTACTAAACTCCTCTCCATCTACTCACCCACTCGTCAACTACGCACTTCTGAACGCAATACGGACGTTTCGACACTGGACGATTCGACCCCTGACGGTTGGACCCTGCCGAATCGAACATAGGACGTTTTGTCCTCAGGATGTGTCAACCCCCGTCGGTTCGACTACGGACGGTTTGGCCACAGACCGTTTTGACCCCAGCAGCGTCTTGACCCCAGACGGTTCGACCCTTTCGCTTGCACACTGAAAAATTGTTTTATTTATTTTTTGTTGTTATTTATTATTTTAAATATATACCTTTGGTATTAATATATTATATTTTAATTATATTATTTATTATCTATTAAAAATTTAAAAAAAAACAGTATGCATCAAAAAATTCTTTGTAAATTGGCCATGACAAACATAATGGTTTACCTAACCAATAAAAGTTTTTAAAGTTTATAACCTGAATCAAAAACAAACTAAATATTAGGGAATGTTGTCCCATCACTATGTAAAAAAAAATATGTCAATGGCCGGACTTTATTAACTGTACCAACAGTACAGCAAGGCGATGTTTCCATCTATTTTGTAATAATTACACACAAATACATGACGTATTCATTGTTTATTAATTTTAAAAGCGATTGTACACATATTTTTGCTGTTTTCGCTTCCTTTAAAAAAAATAAATCAATCAACGCTAAATGCATCGACATGGAGCTGACGATCCATGTTTGTCTTTTCTTCTATTATATCACGGGTAAAAATTTGGGTAAGTAAATATATAAAGAATTATAGAAAGCGCTAGTTAGGTAATGATATTGTTTAAAAAAGGGAAATGCAGAAATAGTTGAGAAAGTTCATAAATAGCTGAGGAACTGTCATGGGATTAGATAGGGTGAGGGGTGGTAGTTGAATAATCTACAAACATATTTCTAACAGCGCTTTATATAGCAGTGGTTCCCATACTCATTTGGCAAATCACCCCCGTTCCAAAAAAAATAAAAAATTACTGACTACCCTTGGAAAATTATTGTTCGTACTTGGTTTTAACCGACCATAAAAAAATTGCGAAATGTCTTTCTATTAACTGTTGGCAACCCCGGGATATTTAGGATATTACTATTAGATTGCTAGGCTAAAGCAAAGATTACGGCGCTCTGATCTATTTACATTGTTGATATGGCAGACTGTGGCGTACTTCCGGGAATGGAATTAAGTATTCATGCGACTATAATTTATATTGAGGAAGGGATGAGAACATTGTGTTCTTCCGACAATAATTTATATATGTCGCTTGCCGAGAGTTGCTTCCCTTGAATAATGTTTGTTTTCCTCCGGGTGGAGGGGGAACGTACTATGGCATACTTAATGATTAGACTAGTGCAAGACCGGCATTAAACAAGTAGGCGTGGGCCGCATGCACGAGCGCAGGGTCTAAAATGAAGCAATCCGGCGCATAATCTAGTTTTTATTTCAATGGTTATGATAAGGAATAGAATTATTTATAAAATTAGTGAATCATCGAATACGAAACTGCGTACATACTGATTGATGCAATAAGCCCGTGAATTTGAAGGCTCTCTCTTTTTCGCTTTGCCACTGTAGCGCAAGCATCGCGTTGGATATTTATTAGTGATTTGCTAAATGGAAGCTGATTTTTGTGTTTTACTAGTCAAATTTTGGAAGAATATAACTCGATAATTATTTATAAATTTAGTGTTAAAAGTGTATTTTTCGTGAATGTCTTCCATTGCCGGCCCATTTCAATTTTCAGCATTTTCCCTCGGTTGGGACTAGCGATCCGCCCGCCATCTTTTTCACTTGCATAGCAACAAAGATGGCGGCTGGAAATGACGTCATGGTCGGAATTGTTCGAATGTACCCATTTTTTTTCTCCTAACATAACCTCATTTTCAATAATTTTTATGCACTACTTTTGCCACCATCTTTGTCACGTGTTGACAACAAAGATAGCGGCAAAAGTACCATAAAAAAAGGGGGCACCGCTCTCTTTGCTTTTACCGATTGCTTTGGTCACTTTGGACTTCTCCAACTTACGACAGTAAAAGTTAGAAAAAAATAATATTAAAATAATTAATCTAGTTAAAATAAATTTTAATGCTATTTCTAAGCAATATTAATACAGTAATAAAATAAACTAGATACGCCCCGAATACAACGCAGAATTACTCATAGATAGTGAAAAGAAAGGCGGAAAGAACGGACACAAACTACAGCACGAAGAAATAAAACAACGCAAGTGAACGTGAGTAGGGGAAACCACCGACATATTGTTGGTCTCAAGACATTCACACAGTGGTTTTCTATCTGCCCACCACCCTTCACCACCCTTCACCACCCTAGCTTGCCAACCATAAACTGCGATTGGTCGACCCTAGCGAGGGTGCCATATTCACAAAAAGGGGGAAAAGAAAGGGCACAAACAAACTGCAACGTGATTTATGTAGTTCTTGGCAAGAGGTGTAATAAAATGTTCGTCGTCTTGGAGATCGGTTTTGAGAACAACTATATAATATAAATAAACGGGCTCAATGTCCTTGGTCTAAACATTTTAACAGTGTTGGCCATGACAGCATTTCAGATATTGCAGTTACTGGTATTTTATATGCAAGCAATACCCATGATAGGATCCACATGGAAAATAGACTTAAAGAACGATTTGGTACGTTGGCTCCATATGGAATTAACCAAATTCATACTTTTACCTAGTGCAGAATCTTTTTCCCGTTTGTGTTTTCACTGTAACTGTAGATACTTCCCCCTTTTTCCTATATCCTGTGTCCTTGTTTGTTTTTGTTTTTCCTTTCTTTTTAGTTTACATAAATATTTTATGATATAACTAGCTGACCCGCGGCGTAGCATACGCCGCTAATGATTTAGTAACGGGCGAAGACTTCCTGAAAGACGCAGTTGTCAAAATGGGGTGGGTTTGGGCAAACGACTGTGAGTGAATGAAAAGAAGGAACTCTGGAGAGACCCGCGGCGTAGCATACAGCATTATAATAACATCCATACATACAGACAACGGGAATTATGTATATTGATTAAACTTGCTGAAAAGTATACAAAGTATTTCATAATTATAAATCCTCAAATCCTATTTTTACATCGTTCCCTTTTCAAAAATTAAAATATAAGCCTATAACAAATCCGTCATATATTATTTTTATACAAAAGCGATCGCAGCGCCACCTTACAGCACTTACATCCATACAGACAACGGGAATCAATATACATAATTAACATAAGTAACTTATACTTGTTTGATAAATACGAAATATTAAACTTGCTGAAATGTACACAAAGTATTTCATAATAATTATAAATCCTCAAATCCAATTTTTGCATCGTTCCCTTTTCAAAAATTAAAATATAAGCCTAAAATAATGACGTCATATAATATTTTTATACAAAAGCGATCGCAGCGCGGCCTAACAGCATTATTTCCATACATACATACATACAGACAACGGGAATTATGTATATTGATATGTTTTAAGAATTTAAATATTACTTATGTAAGTACCTATTTTATGTTATTGTACTGATGACAGCATTAGCCGAAACGTCTATTGTAGTGTTAGTTTAAAATAAAGCTGAATTTATTGTTTTCATTGCACAATGTGTTTGTGTATTTTGTATTTTATTTAAAAACTTTATCGCAGTCCCATTCTATGTAATATAATATCACTATTTTTTAAATTTGGCATGGATTGTACTCATGAAACCGTGAATCACAGCCTGCCTTTCGTCAATCCTAATACCGGTGCTAAAACCCAACAAATCGAGTGGTCATAGAAATCAGTAAAGAAATCAAATAAACGCCACATCGGGATTCCTTTTTCACATTATAGATATTACTAATATTAAATTTTATTTAAAATGTATTTTAACTAGATCAATCATTTTAATATTACTTTATTTAATTTTCATCGTCGAAGGTTAGAGAAGTCCATAGTGACTAAAGCCATCTGATTGTAGTAGCCTAAGTAAAGCTGAGTTGCCAACGGTTAATACCAAAATAATTTTTTTTTAAAAATGTTGGTAGCCGGATAAAAAAAAAGTAGGCTACTTACTTTTTACAACTTTTAATAGGTATTAAACTGAGAGATATATGTATTACTCTTTCTACCATTTTCCTAAAAAATAGTAAAGAAACCTTTAAATTATAAACATTAAATTTAAAATATTCCTATACTAAATTTGAATATAGATTAGAAGGTAATACATACAAATTACAGTATTTGAAACATCCCAATTAGATGGATTAATCTTGTGTTTCGCTAGCAATTTAATGATCCTCGGCTCTATTTTTCGTAAGCAGATTAAATCGTCGCCATTGAATATTTGAATCTATAAAAAAATATTTTAAAATTTAAAAAAAAACGCTTTGAATTCACTCCTTCTGTCAGTGCAAACAAAACCTTGCACCACATGGGATGAATGTAAATATGTCCCCTGGATTCAAGGACAGGGCGCAAAATTGAGAAAGGAAAGGATCGGGGGCGCCAAATTTATAATTTTTAAATAAAATTTTCCTGAGCGCAAAATATCAAAAGTTAACATTTGTGACGTAGAAAGAACGATATAACCTTTCGCCATGAAACTCACTGCGGATTTCTGCTTTATAATATAAAAGTTATGAATCGTCTATTATTTAAATGGATAATTTTATAAGATGTACTGTTTAAAAAAGATTTATTTTAAAAAATACCTCATATTTGGCAATTGTCTTTTAAATTCATTTTTTTTCCGAACGCTCCTCCACATTTCCATAAAATGAAATTTGCGCCCCTCGATTCTTTTAGTCCGGGCATTTTCATAGAAAGACGGAGTGTTAGTCCGGCCCTGTAGATAGATAGATGGATGGATGGATGGATGAATGGATTGATGGATGGTTGGATGGATGGATAGACAGACAGACACACAGACAGACACATAGATAGATACATAGATAGATAGATCGATAGACAGATTGACAAAGAGAGTAAGAGAGAGAGAGAGAGAGAAAGAGAGAGATAGGGCTTCATCAAACTTGTAGGAATTTCGGAAAGGAAATTATTTTTTGACGAGTTTCATTCAAAATATAATGAGAAAAATATATGTTTTTTCAAAGAAAATATCGACTTGTTATTTTTTTTAAAGTGCATGTATTTGTTTGTTTGGTGCACAATGTGTTACCAATTAATAAACTATGAGCTTTATTTTAGCTTCAGGCCTTAATCCTATCTTGGACAAGACGGAAATTGGAGAAGGAGAAAATTTTACAATAACTTGTGACGTCACACGTGTGACAGACACTAAATTTAACGCAATCAGAGTATTGGACATATATAGAAAATTCGAATTGGATGATAGGTATTACAGAATGTCCAGCATATACTATACTAGGCGTTGCACCCCACCATGTGTAAGTAATTTTTGAAGATTTATCTCAATTATGGTATTCGTGTTTTTGAATTGAAGGATGTGTAATCTATATACATAACTCATCAGAACAAGCACAAGACGAGTGCAAATAAGTATGACCAATGACCCTTGCTAGGTTCGGCCAATCACAGATTATGGTTGGCAAGCTAGGGTGGTGCAGGGTGGGGGGCAGGTAGCTAACTTCAGTGCGCATGTCTCGAGACCAACAGTGCGTCGGCGGTCCCCCTGACGTTCTTCTGAATTCTTCTTGCTGTAGTGTCTGTTCTCCCCCCTTTTCCTTGCATTATCTATAAGCAAGTCTGCGGCGTATGCTACGCCGCGGGCCGTATCTCGTACTTTTTATTTTGTAAAAAAAAACATTACAAAACTATCACGCTTTAATTTAACTAAATGGAAGAATTTATTATATTTGGGATACAAATGAAGTATTTAGATGTATATAGGTATTGAAGTATAAATAATTTTATTTCCATATCAATTCAAAAAGGTATTAAATGTTCTATGGAGTTCTACGTTCAAAGTTTGCAATTGCGAGTTAATATGCAGCCTCCATGATCTTTCCGGTGTTAACAATCCATTAGAAGCAGTTTCAAAATCCAGTCACTAGAGCAAGAATGGTGATATAAAGCAATAAGAAAGACACTAGTTAACTATTGTCTTAAAGCTTTCACACTCTTGTACCAATTTTTAAATTGCTAATAGAATTTCTTCTTGTAAATATTTCCAGGACTTAATAACAGTTTTAGTTTTTGTTTGCTAAGTTTTAATTAATAGTTTTATTTATTTGTTTGTTTGTTTGTTACTGGTAGCTATTTAACCTGCATTTGTGAATTTGTTATGGATTAGATTTGGTATAACTTAAGATGTGAATACATTATTTTATTTTATGTACCTTCTTTTACTGTCTTACAAATTTCATTAATTGTGAATACTTTTCTGTCGAGCTACATTTAATATTTCAAGTATGTAGTTTTAATAACAGTTACTGTTATTTCTATCAAAGCAGAACTGATGGTTTGTTTATTTGAATTTTTTTTATTTTACTTTAAATTTTAGAAACATATGGATTGTCTTTCCTATACTTTTCTTGTGAAATCATTAGCCCAAAGATGACTATTCTTTTCAAATTGTACTGTAATTAACAGTTTACAATTCTATATAATAAGATCGAGGGTAAAATAGTATCACCATGGCAAGCTATCATCAAGGCACCGAAAACACCGCATGGTATAGAAGAGGTGCAGATCAAGCTCATTAATACCAATTCTACTTGCAACGATGCTGGTCAATACGAGTGTTCTTTTCAGTGTGGTTATAACACAGACATCTTTGAAGAAAAAGCATTTCTTCGGAAAAAGGGTAAAATGATATAGAATCCTATCCATTTACGTGAGTAGCTCTTGTGGGACCGCCAGAATGAAGGTTTAAAAATGAAAAGCCCAAAGCCTTTAACGGTAAAATAAAATACTTGCATCAAAAACTAAGTCAAAACAATATTGTTTTCCCTCATGATTAAAGTTTATTCAATATATAGTTATAATTTTTATAAAAAAAATTACCACAATTTATTCTTAAAATAACTTTGATACTAATAATGTCCAGTCTCGTTATTTGAAAAGAAATGTGACAGAAATTGCAAAGTTAAGTTTTGTTTTAACTAAAATTACGTAAAACATATAAATATAAGGTGCCTAAATATTTTTTGCCATTTTTTAACATAATAATTTTATAGAATTTACCATCTTGTAAATGTTTACAGCGCCCTTAAATTTATTTCAATTGAAATCTTAAAGAAACCTTTTGAAGAAGATGAATTACATACCGAACACTTACAACTGTCTAAATATAAAATTTAAACTGCATATACACTATGTAATAAAATTTTCTATTTAAATTAGTCATAACATTAAATGTTGTAATGTATAGTCCAAGCCTAAATATTCCTGTGTTACTTTTTATGTATACCATATTCATCAATTTAAAAGTAAATTTATCAATATTACTTTTTAAAAATTATTCTCATTGTGGCAAGCCAGCATATTTCAAATTGTAAAATAGCAATAAATATACATTATTCTTCAAAGAAGGCCTTGATCTTCATTCAAGAAGACTTAGAAAATTATTAGTTTATTTTGGTAAAAATGTGCTTTATGTAATTTTGATTTCATTTTTTATCTTAGTCCTACGAAACGTAACTAAATTGAAATTATGAATGACAAACATTAAAACATTCTTGACGATTTCTCACAACGTGTTAGTAATTGCGTTTTAAATCACATCTACAATAATATTCAAATTTCAACAACAGCTTCGTGTGCTTGGGTTAGTACTACTACCACCACAACCAGCACGACCTCAACCAGCGAACTGCCGACTGAAACCACATTCTCGAGAGTAAACGAAAAAGACCCTTCTACTACATACACAGACCCTACTACACAAGGCTCAGGGTTTAAGTGGGAGAGCAGAAGAAAGAATCTTGTCTTTGCAGTCATTCTACACTTGTGTGTACTCTTTTTGGTGGAAACACAATTTTAAAGATTTAAAAACACAGAAATAGATCTTTTTAAAATCATTTTTATTTTAATCATTTTCCATCAAATTAAACTATTCAGTGTATAAAAAAGTAACCCGATTAACTATTCCAAAATGTAAAACACGCGTTAATTTACTTTGAATATTGCATTATTAACTTTTCTTCTATCATTAATACGAAACTTTCCAATATGTGAAATTCAAGTTACAACATAAAAAATACCATGTAAATTTATTAGTAATGTTAGTCGGGTTATACTACTTCTCATACTAAAACTAATGGTTTTTAAAAAATGTTAATTCAAATGATTATTTTAGTATTTTTAAATTTTTAAAACCTTTAAAACAAGGTTGAGATAAAAAAAATTCGCTAAGATATTAAATAATTTCACGGATTTTAAGCAATTTAAATACTTAGTTTAAAAAAGTATTATAAATAAATTTAATTTAATAGAATTATTTTGTACCTTTCTATTTTACTAATGAAACCAATATATAAAGTGAATCTTCTGAGACATTAAATGCTCATTTAAAGGATTAACATAGTTTGATTCTTTTAATTTTCAAAATCTTAAAAACAAGATGGAGATAAAATTTCGCTTAGATACTAGAAAAATTATAATACTTTTAGCATTTTAAATACCTATATAAAACATTATTATAATTAAATTAAATTTAATACTATTATTGTTTACTTTTATTTAAAAAATTAATACAATATATTAAGAGTGGCATCTTTTTTAAAATTTAGTTTGTTATGAAAAAAAAGAAAAAGATGCGAAATTAACTCGTTTTAAAGGATACGATTTTCTCTTCTTTTAAGGCATACTTCGCTTTGTAAAATAAAAACTTTCTGGCTAGAAAGGCCTAGGAAAGTGTGTGTCTATATTTTATATTAGAATTAGATCAGTGTATTTAATCTTTCCATTCTAATCAATAAAAGAAGTAAATGCTTTTATTTCATTGACAAAAATGTGATCAAATTGTTTACATATTTTGTTTTTTCTACATTTTTAATTTTTTTTTAGAGTAAACGATTTATTAAGTAAATTTTTATATTTATAAAATATTTTTATATATATTCTAATATTTATTTATCTAAATATGTTTATATTATACACGTAAAAAATATATCTGGTCACTTTCATGATGTACTTTTCAATTACCCCAATGTAGTGTCATTCTGTTCGTGAGAAATATAATTGCATAACTTGTCTAATAGAGGAAGGATATGCGTATTAAATTATGGCATTTTTGTTTTTAATTTGTAATAGCTATTTTAAAAAATACTGAAATTTGAGAGATGTCGTTTTGCGTGTGAGTGTGTGTTAGTTTCGTGTTAACTTTTACGGTACACCTCCATTTTTATTTTAAATTTTAAAAAAATACGTATTTGCTTTTTATTCGTTGACTAAGTATTACGTAAATGGAATTAACACTGGATTCTCTGCGACATTATCCATGGTTTAAGACTTCTTCCCGTAAAAAAAACCTGCAATAAAAAAATGTATATGAAATATTTAATGTCGTCATCATGTTGTGTTATGGAAAATTAATTCGGTAAAAATATGCTTAACCCTAAAATGATACACAGAAATACAGGTTATTATAACATAATAGTTTCTGATTTGATCACATGCAAAACAACATGCAATCGTACTTCGGTATACATCTGCTTTGGAAAAAGTCAAAATTCGTATACCTCCTGTTTAGACGCAAAACTTTTTGCTTGGTACACGAGCATTGTTAGGAATTCGATCCGTGTGCTAAAACGTGTATTGGTTGTCCATACATTTCCTCCCCCCTTCCTAGTCACACGTCTTCACTAAATGTTAGGCCCCACCCTCAAAAATGACGTCACAAATTTTTACCCCACTCTAATAAAAGCCGTGTTGCTTATTTCAAAATGAGCTTGTCTCAAATCACTTTATTGTCATTTAAGCATGTTTTTTTTTACTAAAGTGTTAGACTTCACTCTAATATAATATCGAAGCTCGCGTGAAACCATTCAAAACGTCATTAAAGAAATTGTAAAAAATCAAATATTTAAGTATAACTTTTATTTAAAGCTGCAAGCTTGGATGTGATGCCACCGTTCTTAAAAACAACACCAGAACCTCATTATTCGGCATTTTGTTTTTCCATTTAATGCCAAAGATGTATCTCAGGCACCTCAAGTGGAAGCTATTAGGCTTGCGCTTATTGGATGGATACGTGGTCCATATCTTGCTCCCGTATAGCAGCGAACTGATAAAGCAGGCTTGGTAGACACACAGTTGGGTCTTCTCCGAATCACGGACACTCCGAACCGGACGATTCGACCCCGGACGGTTCGACCATGGACAGTTCGACCACAGAACGTTTCGACCCCCGGTGACGTTTCGTTTCTGGACGTTTCGACCCAGTGGCGTAGCTAGACCTTTTGCCGCCTGGGGCGGTCTCCAATTCGCCGCCCTTTCTAAGTAAATAGCATCAGGGTTTTTATAAATTAATAAACATAAATAAATAATTGTAATTGAAACAAAGTAAAGGTGGCGAACATTTCTACCATTGAATGCCATATTTAAGTTAGTGGCAATAAAGGAGGCCAAATAAGATGTTATACCTATAAATACATATTTTTATAAAAATACAAGATACTTTTTGTTTTAAAGGTTACAAGAAAGTTACTGAGATTGCAAACCCCCCCCCATGAGACAAACGTGTTCCAAATTTACACCAAAAAATTAAATTACCAATTAGTATGCTTTTATTTTGTATTTATAAATAAATGATTTAATTATATTATTTACAAACAAATTGTGTACATTAGTATGTAAACATATTATTTATACATTAATTTTCCTAACTTTCATAGTAGAAAAACCGTGTATTATGCTATCAAAATTTAAATAATTTGTTATATTTTGTTCTATGGATAATATTGCAAGATTTTGTAGTCTTAAATCAAGGGTCGGGAAACTTTTTGTCTGAGAGAGCCATACATTATTTTTAAAACTAAAAATTCAAGTAAATGTGTGCATTTTGTGTAATTTCAACACTAAAAATACCATAATTATGTCTCTGAATTATTTTTAATATCATTGTTATGCTGTTTATGCCATTCAAAGGAATCTGAATAAACGTTTTTTTTAAAGAATAGTCAAAAATTTGTCTGAGAGCCAGATGCAGCCATCAATAGAGCCACATCTGGCTCGCGAGCCATGGTTTCCCAACCTCTGTCTGAAATCATGCACTCATTGTGGAACGAAGATAATTTTTATCAACTTTAGTTTGGAGAAGCTCCTTTCACAACTTTTTTAAAAATTATATATATATATATATATATATATATATATATATATATATTAGTCCCATAACCTCGTGGTCGTTATAACCTCGTAGTCGTAGGGGTTCTAATGTTTCCATTAGAACATTTCAGGCTTGATAGACCTGGCGGCGCCCATCCCTCTCCAGGTCAGCGGAGGACTTTCTTTCACAACTAGCGACACTGATAACAATAAATGTTATAAAAATTCTTAGAATACAAAATACACAAAAAAATTGTGCAATGAAAACAATTTATTTAGTCTAAGCTTTAATTATAAACTACTACGACCAGTGGGCCTTTTCCTCCATTTTTTCAACGCAATGCCTCTTTTTGTAGTATAGGTACAGCCACAAAACCTGGATCATTTTTCTTTCATTATGGAACTGTTCTTTATCAATGTCAATAAAATCATTTATTTGACATTCAATTTCTTCACTTAGTAGGTTACATGGGATTATACACGAATATTTTCTTACATGGACATGCAACGGATCAAAGAGTTCTTTTAATTACTTTATAATTCGATCAATGGATTAAAACATTTCTCGTTGTACTTCATGTTCTAAAGATAGGACCACGTCTTGTGAATTTTCCCCACTCACATGTTTTTCCCTTCTAACGTGGTGTTTCCTTTATTTTCTACAAAGTAAATAAACGATTCTACAACTGTAACTTTGCCAACATCAATAACTACGTATCTTTTAATTTGACTAGTTTAATATTTGTGGGAAATATCTGGAGAGCTGTCAAATGTCATGCAAAATTTTTTAGCTTGCTTTATTTGGTCCATTATTGTTTTTCTCGCTGCACCTCTCAATAGGTCTATGAATTCATTTTGAATCATTTTCCTCAGATAGGAGACACTATATTTATTACCCATCTTAATTTGTACTAAATGTTCACATTATACTGGATCGTACTTGGCCAACTAGTCCAAAAGCTCTAGAAAATGTCCTATATTTTCAATTGAATTGATGTCTTCTTCATGAATACTTTCACGATGACCTCTCAACACCAAATTTTGTTTTGCAAAGAATCTAATTATATCAAGTGTTGTGAGAATTTTCTTTCATTTTTTCTTTATCAATATTCTGTTGTTGTAGATTATCAAAAGTTGCAGCATGTCCAATTCTTATTTCTAATTCCTTCCATTGGGAAAATGATCGAATCTGCAGTAGACTCAACTCGTGTTGACTTATTCAGTAGTCTCAACTCATGTTGACTTATTCAGTAGTCTCAACTCGTGTTGACTTATTTTGAGATTAAATTTCCATTATTTGTTAAAACTATTTTCCTTGTTAAAATTTGATTGGAAAAAATCATCAAACAGTTGACAGCAAAAACAATACATAATTTTCTTCAATGGTGAATACACCATCCACGATCTTAACAAATTTTCACCATTATGCAAAATTTGGGAAACAAACAACAGTCGCGATTAATCTTTCTTGTCAAAAATCGTAATAATTTTCACTAAAATAGACTAATTCAAACTATCTAAATATTACTTTATTAGGATATGCTAAAAAATGTTAGTGAATAAACGTATTTTAATGAAACACACACATTTTGTTTGTGCTACTTTAATGAAAAAAAAACAAACAAAAAGAAAAACAAAAAATTAATTTTTAATAAATTACCTTAGAATAATTTTCTGAAACTTAAACAGTAACATAAATTACTACTTTCAAGTTAAACACAATATTTAAACCACAATGCCATGTAGGAACTTTTTCGCGTATCACTCTGTGCATGTCGAAAATCCACACAATAACTGTCACGGCGATATTAATAGTATATTCGGTCCAGCAGTAATGTGTTCTTTGTGTTGTTTTCTTATAAAAATCGTCATCTGTGATGTATACCGCTTAATTTTCAAAGCAAATCGATACAAATTTAAACGATTTTAAATTTTAACGGTTATGCGTAAGTTATAACAAACAGTATGTAATTTTAAAAAATGTCTTGAGAATCCTTTAATTACGAGTCGAAAGTACGAATATTTTATTTTCACTCTGGTTTTCTTCTTTCAAAAGAAAAAGCGCGGTTGTCCGAAAGGGCTGTACTTTTCAAATGCCCCCTAATGCCGCCCCCAAATCATGTGCCCCCTAGCTACGCCACTGTTTCGACACATTCGTATCTACACCGTAGAAATTGTTTTTAATTTAAAAAAAATAAATATACTTTTTAAAATGGATTATTTTAAAATTAATCCTTGGTATAAAATAATTTAACTTAATATTACAATCCATTAAAAATTAAATACAGTTCGAAATCGTTATTTGTATATGCATGGACAACAGTCAACATTCAACGCGAATTCATGATTGTGATAAATGCGTCATTCCTCCATGTAGAAAGTCCTTCCAAACCTATCCAACTCCATTACCACTTCGGCCGATGTATTAGGACAATAAAAGGGCAATGTGGTCAGATAGCCCTTTCTAAAGGTGCCTACATTCTCTCTGCCCCCACTCACTCTATTTACCTACCCTATAACCCTCGCAAGCACACGCCGTGCTGTAGTGGTCACTGAGGTCAAATTGCGGAGATTGAGGTAACGTTAATTCAGATCATAGCTTGAAAGTTCATGTCCGCTAGGCGGCGGTAGTAACTATTTAATTTCATTAAAACTTTGTACGTCTTATTAAAGTGAGTTTGTTAGGCCTTCAGTTATTTTAAAAAAAAATTCTTCTTAAATCAAATGGAAATGGTGCGGATTTGTAATTGGTTTCAGCGGCTTCGAGGTGGGTCACTCATCATGCCGACACCTGTGGGCCGTGGGTGAGTGAAGACATCACCAACCACTTACAAACGAACCGCTCTCTGCAACTTTTAAAATTGACATCAAGCCCAAGATTATTTTGAACCCTTTTTTTGGGTCCAGATTTTAAATTTTATTTTTTGTTACCACAGAGAAAGTCCTTGAAAGGAAACAAAAAACAGATATGTTTTTTAAAAATAGTATTGAAAAGATAGGAGTGGACTGAGAAGTTACGGGTAGTTTGGGGTAGATAAACGACATTGGCTTGTCGGTAACACATTATCGATGTATTTCAAAAGCCTAGTTAGCGTCCTATCATATAATAAACACAAGGGTGTTATTACTAACTAGGGGCAAGTACCCGGCTTCTCCCGGGTTTAACAACAACAGCAACAACAACAAAAACAACAACAGCAACAACGACAAAAACAACAACAGAAACAGCAACAGCAACAAAACAACAAAAACAAAACAACAACAAAAACAACAAAATCAACAACAAAACAACAACAAAACAACAACTACAACAGCAACAGCAACAACAACAAAGCAACAACAACAAAACAACAACTACAACAACAACAGCAACAACAACAAAGCAACAACAACATGAAGGACATTGACGTCGCAGGGCAAGGGATGTGGACAACAACAACAACAACAGCAAAAACAACACAAAAGCAACAACAGCAACAACAGCAACAACAACAAAAACAACACAAAAGCAACAACAGCAACAACAATAGCAACAACAACAAAAACAACAACAGCAACAACAACAAAAACAAAACAACAACAAAAACATCAACAACAAAACAATAACAAAACAACAACTACAACAACAACAGCAACAACAACAAAGCAACAACAACAAAACAACAACTACAACAACAAAAGCAACAACAACAAAGCAACAACAACAAAAAAATTATTTTATGACGATAATCGCCTTCTTGTTAATCTCGACACCAAAATGTTTATTAATTTGCGTCATTATTTTACGTCTTAATTTTCAATAATTTTTATTTTATATAGCTCATATAGGGAAAAACTACATTTTGGGCCCCCGGCCCCCAGTATCTTATATATATGGAACGAAACCTGTTTAATAACCTTTCCGGTATAATTTTGTGTACGTGTACCAAATTTCACGTTATTTGGTTGTCTGGATCTTGAGTTATTAGGGAACAGACAGACAACAAATGCGGCTTATATATATAGAGATAACATAAACACCGCCTATCTTTCATTTCCAGCCCATTCGGTGGTGCGGTCGGGTTTTCCTTGATTGATTCAAAGAGCCAAAATTTTATGTGCTAACAGATTTTCGTTTCATGTCAGAGAAAAAGGGTGTTTTAAAATACATTGTAGTTTGTCGACAACTTATTTTATTTCCAGTTGACACAATGTGTCATATTTTTTTGTAATTGTTTTCGTGTTGAACGTATTTCCCAGTATATATTTTAAACGAAAAGTTTTAATTTGATAAATTGTTCTTGAGCTGCAATGTGAACACAGAAGGGCCACATACGGCTCACAGTCGCAGTTTGGCCACCGTTGGTATAGACATTGCAACCACATTTTCACGGGTACCGGTCGCAATTTTACTACCCGGGTACGTGCACGGCAACGGTTTCCCGGGTACCCGTTGACAGTCCTAGTTAAGGAACACAAGAAACAGGAGTGAATGGAACAATAAATCACGCAGTACTTTGTCTCTTCCGAAGTCAATTCAGGTAGCCAGTTCGGATATTCTGTTCACAACATCGACTAGGAATCTTGGCTACATTATTTCTGACAACATGTCTATTAAAAACTTTATCAATCACATCTGTCGCTCTGCCTACACTGCCATTCGTCAGATCAGCTCAATCCGTCATTACTTAACAGTTAGTGCAACAAAAACTCTAGTCTGTGCTCTTGTACTAGCTCGTATGGATTACTGCAATTCTCTTCTGTCAGGTGCGCCAAAACAATGCATTGAAAAACTACAGAAAGTTCAAAATTCAGCTGCCAGACTGGTGCTCAAGGCAAAAAAAAACATGACCATGTTACTCCACTTCTTCACTCACTTCATTGGCTGCCTATACAAGCCCGTATTGATTACAAACTGGCCGTTCTCTGTCACAACTTCTTTTCGGACTCATGCCCATCGTATCTTACTGAACTTTTGTCGGTCTACTCACCCACTCGCCAGCTACGATCTTCTGCAGACACACGCGTTCTCTCTGTTCCTACGACACGCACCAAAACATTTGGTGAAAGGTCGTTCTCTTTTTGTGCAGCCAAACAATGGAATTCTCTACCATTACACATACGTAGTATTCAAACAACCAAGTCCTTCAAGACTGCACTTAAGACACATCTTTTCAACATTTATTTTCATTTTCAAAATTAATGAAACAACATTTCTTGTAAATGATTAACGTAGCTTATGTATAATGTACTGTAATTTTTGTGTTTGTTATGATATGAAAGTTAATTTAATATTTATAGGTATGTTATTTCTTTCATGTAAAGCGCTGTGAGCCCAGTTCCTTACTGGGATACAGCGCTATATAAATAATCAATGTATTATTTATTATTATGTTTGTAATGGTTTCAGTGCATGCGAGGTGCGTCGTTCAGCACGTCGACACATTTAAATTAAAAAAAACATATTTAAAAAAAAACATTTCATTTATTTTTGTTATAACAGTGAAAATCATTGAACGACTTAAATATATACATTTTTAAAACCCAATAATAATTTAGGTCCTTTTTTAGTGTGTTTGGGATAGGAGTGGAGATTCAGTTTTAATTTTAAATTGATAATATAAAAAATATTACTTAAAATAAAATAAATAAATAAATAAATAAATAATAACATTTCACGGTGTAAAAACGAAAGGGTCAAAACGTCCGGGGTCGACACATCCTGTGGTCGAACTGACCGAGGTCGAATCGCCCGGGGTCCAATCGTCCGTGGTCGAACCGTCCGTGGTCGACCGACCAGGGTCGAAACGTCCTAGGGTCGAAACGTCCAGGGTCGAAATGGCAATGTCGAACCGTCCGGGGTCGAATCGTCAACGGTCGAAGTGTCCGACCACCCTTTTCTCCGATAGCTTGGTGTTTATTAAAGTGTAAGCCTGCACTCTAATATTATAACTGGCATGGAGACATTTAAAACGTCATTAAATAAATTGTAAGCAATCAAATATTTAGGTAGAACTTTTATTTAAAGTTTCGCGCTTTGATGTGCCGTCTCATTTCTTTAAAACAACAATAACAACAAATCCTCCCCTTAATCACACATCATCACAAATGTATGCCCCCCTCTCCCTTCAAGGACATCATTTATGGAGAGCCACTATGAGTCAAACTGACACATCGCACATGCGTAGCATGTAGCATTGACAGCACACCGCGTTATACTAAAATGTGTGTTGTACGGAAGTTGCTACCATTTAGTCAACGATTCGTTCACTAACTCTAAACTGTCGCATGATTGTGTGTTTTTATATTATTTTTTTGTTGCATAGTAAATTCACTTATTTTGAGCTCTAAGAAAGTCAAAGAGAGGAGACACTCAACAAAATGGTTAGGATCACGATGGAGATGAAAAAAGTGATTTTTATAGAAGATGAAATTATTTATTGGCGTTCGTGTCCGGGACTTAATGGAAGCATGCCAAGAATTAAGATTTCTATGATTGTGAAAACAAAGACTATATTAAATATAGAGCAAATTTTGTAAAATCTATTAAAAAACAAAGGTATGGGACATTAGAGATTGTTGAAAAATTGTTCTCATATTTTGTTATATAATTACCATCTATATAAAAGACGTATCTCAAAGATGCTCCCATACGTCACCACTGTCTACAAATGAAATCATCTTAGATAAACGATCTATACATCAGCATTACATGTCTTTGGTAAAAAAACGGACTGGTTCGATGTTCATTGGGACGAAATGAATCCTGTCACTGAAGCTAAAAGGAAAGTTCTTATGGCCTAGAAGGAGAAGCCTACACCCAGGAGACTGCATGCCCTAAAAACAATCAATATGCATGCTCAAAAAGTCGCACGTCAATGTGCCAATACCTTATAGCTTAATCTCTACTCCAGCATAGACCAGGCAGTGCAGCTTAACAGGTGGATATTTCATTTTTTAGAGCTGTGGGCAACAGTAAATAGTTTCCAGCACCGCTCTAGATGAAATCCCTGATGTGCCGCTTATGGAAGAACTTGGTGTCTTTCCGACACATAAAGAGCTTAGCGAAACAACTGACTGCCTAGTTTTTGGAAATCCACTTGGAATGATGGCATATCACAAGGAGTTCTAAAGAAAGACAAGACAGTTTTAACACAGCCCTTGCACGAGTTTCTGTCCATCTGCCGCGAACAGAGATACCTCGCCAAGGCCCTAAAGGACGTACACATAGTGACACTCGATAAGAACAAGATTGATAGAAGTGACTGCAATGACTATCTCGGCATCACACCTCACTCCTTAGTATTGAAGGAAAGGCTTTTTTCCGTGTCATTCTAACATGATTACAGAGTGTAGCCTCCCAGGTCTATCCACAATCTTAGTGCTGTTCACGGGCTGGTCGGTCTACCATAGACATGGTGTTCTCCGTACGGCAGCTCCAGGAAAAAATCCAGAGAGCAGCAGAAGCCACTTTACATTACATTTGATGACCTTAAAAAGCTTTTGACTAAGTAAGTGGCAGTTGGCTATTCCAAATACTGGAAACAAATGTCTGTCCCAAACACCTACTTACCATCTTAAGACCACCATCACAATGAAAATATGCAGAGCACAGTGCAGTTAAAAAGAGAAACCTCAGAAGCCTTTCCAGACAGCAGTGGAGGTAAGCAATGTTGTTCACATGCACCAACACTGTTCGCTATATTCTTCTGTGTACTAATTAGATACTCATTCAAGGATGTCAGTGATGGAATCTGGTTACACACCAGAGCTGATGGTGAACTTTTCAACACTGCTCGCCTATGAGCAAAAACCAATTCGCGAGCGACCTTTTGCGGATGATGCGGCACTGATAGTAGACTAAGAAACTGGATTTCAAAAATTCGGGCTAAGCTTCTACAATGAAAGCAAATATGTTGATCTGCAAATCATCTTGAAAACGACAAGCATCATGGCCCAAGACACCTATTCTTCCCTTACCATCAATGTCGACAATGAAAACTTGCAGGTTGTGAACTGCATTACTTACCTGGGTCCAAGGTCTCCAATTCACTGTCAATCGTGAATGAAATAAACAGTAGAACTGGCAAGGCAGCTACCAAAAAGGCTAAACTAAATAAACGTATTTGAACAAAACACCAAGCTATCGAAGGAAACCAAACTGCGTGTCTATCAGACCTACGTCAACAGTACGCTGCTATACGGAAGCGAGATATTGACCACGTATACATCCCTATAAGCGCGAGCTTAATAGCCTCTACTTAAGGGGCCTGAGATACATCTTTGGCATTAAATTGCAGGACAAAGTGCCAAACATTGAGATTCTGATGTGTGCCAGTGCCAAAATATTGTTCTCAATCCTTAGTTAAAGACGCCTAAATAGGCTAGGACATGTTAAAAAAATGAGCCCGGGTGCATCCCTAAAAACCTCTTCCTATATGGAGAACTGGCACTGAGAAAAAGGAAGACAGGTCGCCCACGTCTCTGATGTAAAGATGTCTGTCAGAAGACATGAAAGGAGCCAGCATAAACACAAGCTACTTAAGAGTGTAAAGCAGGAGAGCGATCCACGTGACGCACAGCTGTCAAGGAGGTCGTAAAACTAGAATTTAAAAAACCCGTAAAAAAACAAGTTTTTGACTATAAATCCTTTATGTACGAGACATAACTAAAAGACTGTTAATTATAATACGCAGCGCAAGACAATCCAAAAATACAAAATTATAGTTATGTGTCGTAAAACATGTTTAATATAATGCGCACCGATCAGGAATATTTTATAAAAATTGTTGTCAATAAAATGCGCACTTTATTGCGCGACAGGAAATGTTGTTCAATATAACACGCACCACGACACTCTAGCAAAAAAAGTTGAATAAAGTAATGGGGGTGAGACTGCAATCAGGCTTTTAAAAAGGTAAATGCATAAAATAAAAACAGGGTATTAGTAGGCCTGACAGGACGTAACACAACAGCGAACGTTTCGGCAAAGAGCCTTCTTCAACGGACAAATAGTACACAAATGAAACGAATAAAACGAAATAATAGAAAAAAAACACTTAGCTTCGGTGAAATCCAAGTAGTCCAGTAGAGATAAAGCAAGGAGAGAAAAGTAAGAGCTTAAATAGGAAAGGAAAGGGTGGGTGTGGCCAATCAATCAGCTTGTCAGTGCGAACACAACGTTGATCCCATGTGGTGTAAGAGTCCCATATTCACGGATTAGTCTATTCTCCAGACTGACCCGGCCGGGTGTGTTTGTACAAGAAACCAAGGCGGTGACAGACATGTCATCGACGCCCATGTGGTCCCGTCCATTGAAGTGTCGGGAGACAGGACACTGTTTGTCTTGTTTAATGGCGCGTACATGTTCCGCGATACGGCAAGAGAGTAACCTCCCCGTTTCACCAATGTACTTCAAAGGACAGCGCTTACACACAATGGTGTAGACCACATTGCGGCTAGTACAAAGATAGCCATTCCTAATCTTGAATGTCCCCTTAGGGAAGACAATCTGGTCCGTCTGGGTAACAAAGGGACATGTCTTGCAGCGATTACGACCACATGGCTTAGTGCCCAGATGGGAGGACGGAATAAGCAGACGGCTACGAACCAATAGGTCTCGCAGATTTTTGTCCCTCCTGAATACAATGAGGGGTGGGGTGGAAAATATGTTGTTTGTCTCAGGGTCCGCGAGGAGAATGGTGCGGTTTTTCACAAATATTTCCTTTGCTCTGATGTTGTGGGGATGGTATGTGAGCACCAATTTACTCTATCCCTCGTCTCATCCCAAATCCTGTAAGGATTCTATTCCATTTTCACAACTCCTTCGCCTCCGTAGGCTGTGTCAATCTAATGAGGACTTTTTGGAAAAGGCGTTGGAAATGGTGGAGTTTTTTAGACAAAGGTCTTACCCTGAAGCTATAATTCAATCTGCACTTCAGCGAGTTAAAAACTTCACTCGTGCCGACGCTTTTGTATCACGCTCCAGTGATAGTAATGAAAGGAGCAAATTGGTGCTCACATACCATCCCCACAACATCAGAGCAAAGGAAATATTTGTGAAAAACCGCACCGTTCTCCTCGCGGACCCTGAGACAAACAACATATTTTCCACCCCACCCCTCATTGTATTCAGGAGGGACAAAAATCTGCGAGACCTATTGGTTCGTAGCCGTCTGCTTATTCCGTCCTCCCATCTGGGCACTAAGCCATGTGGTCGTAATCGCTGCAAGACATGTCCCTTTGTTACCCAGACGGACCAGATTGTCTTCCCTAAGGGGACATTCAAGATTAGGAATGGCTATCTTTGTACTAGCCGCAATGTGGTCTACACCATTGTGTGTAAGCGCTGTCCTTTGAAGTACATTGGTGAAACGGGGAGGTTACTCTCTTGCCGTATCGCGGAACATGTACGCGCCATTAAACAAGACAAACAGTGTCCTGTCTCCCGACACTTCAATTGACGGGACCACATGGGCGTCGATGACATGTCTGTCACCGCCTTGGTTTCTTGTACAAACACACCCGGCCGGGTCAGTCTGGAGAATAGACTAATCCGTGAATATGGGACTCTTACACCACATGGGATCAACGTTGTGTTCGCACTGACAAGCTGATTGATTGGCCACACCCACCCTTTCCTTTCCTATTTAAGCTCTTACTTTTCTCTCCTTGCTTTATCTCTACTGGACTACTTGGATTTCACCGAAGCTAAGTGTTTTTTTTCTATTATTTCGTT
The DNA here is from genome assembly GCA_944989445.1 of Ampullaceana balthica. Lineage (NCBI taxonomy): Eukaryota > Metazoa > Mollusca > Gastropoda > Lymnaeidae > Ampullaceana > Ampullaceana balthica. The sequence goes on from CALYLW010000855.1 coordinate 67,235, forward strand.
TTATTCGTTTCATTTGTGTACTATTTGTCCGTTGAAGAAGGCTCTTTGCCGAAACGTTCGCTGTTGTGTTACGTCCTGTCAGGCCTACTAATACCCTGTTTTTATTTTATGCATTTACCTTTTCAAAAAAAGTTAACATGTTACATAGAGATAAATAAAGATAATCTAAAAATTCATTAATTTAATTAATGTACATTCGATGGATCTGACATTTTAATACATAATTTTATCATCGGCACGAGTCTGCCTGCAAAATTGCAGCTCGCTAGCTTACAAGGAAGTGGGTTAAAAATCGATCCAAAGTGTTTTCGGCACCACCCACCTGCCCCAAGCAAGAAGACACCACGAGCTAATATAAAGGATTAAAAAAGAGCGCAGGATGTAGGATGTTATAGACAGAATAGCTAGGAGAAAGGCTAGAACATTGGGAAGCACAGAACTCGTGTGCAAAAGCTGAAAGCTGTGGCCAAGGACTTTCAGCCACACAATGAAATGCAAGGAAGGATGTCGTAAACTCTCCGTAAATATCAATTGTTGTTATCTCTATCTAATGTTTACTTTACGAATACTTTGTATTCCAAATACAAATTTATTACACTTACTAGGAAAACACCGCCAATGAACGAGCCTTCAATAAACTCCAATTTCTCAAAATCCTGACTGGCAATCGTGACACGTAGGAAGTGGTAAGCCTGTCCAAGAGCCCGAAAGTGAGGATCATAGTCGCTAATAGCTATCCAAGTTTGCAAAAAGATGAGGAATCTCGTGCTCCATGGATCTTGTATCAGATTTGGATGTTGAACAAATATCAACGAAATCTGTGGACACCCATGTGGAGTAAAAGCTAAGGAAACAATATTATTTCCAAACTAAAGAAACTTTTATAAAATGTATAATGACTAATTCCTACTTTTAAAAAAACTGTTAGGAAAATGGTGTATAGATTTTGTTTAAAATGGAAATAACGATATTTTTGTAATAAGGTATTATATTTTAGCATCAATTAATTTAAAATGCGAAAAAGGTTTGGAAATATATCGTTAGGCGAAAATACAGTTAAGGAAAGTAATCAGAATGATTTTCAAGCTAGATTTTAAAATTTTCGCAGTCATGTAGTTAAGTTTTATAGTGTCCACAGCAAAAAAAGCTACAACAAATGCTTAGTTTCAATGTGAGAACCACGCGTTTTATCAAACTCCTTCATCTGTCGCCCTGTAATCTCTAAGACAATGCTCGAGTCCAATGTAAGATCAAGGATGGTATGCGTTGTTTTAATAATAATAAGTACATTGACAGAAAATGAATGCATGTATTATTGGATCATCTTACACCATACTTTTCAAACTACATTTACCGAATAGCTAAAATTTACAAATAACTAAGTGATCTACATATCTTTCTTTATGGTGATATTTTGCTTTTTGAAAAACAATTGCTTATCGTAAAATTTGAATTTATATATTTGAAATATCCGTCCTGTCTGTTCGAGCTTTCAACAGCAACTCCTCCTGAATGATACCATATCGAGGGTTCGGGTCTGTTGCAAATATTTTATGGAAGGTCCCAAGGATTTGCACAAACAAAAAATATACTGAACATGTTAATGGATTTCCTGGAAAATCAAAGAAACAAAAAGAAAAGAAAAAATATCAGTATTTTGTTAATTTCTCGTCAACGATAACAGCCATCGGGTTGAAACAAACGCCATACGATAGCTGATAATATTTAGAAAAATGTTATAATAATTTGTTTCTTCCGACTTCTTTAGATAGACAGCTCTGATATACGGTTCCCAACATCGAGTAGGATTTTTAGCTACATTATTTCTGACAACCTGTTTACAAATAAATTCATTACTCACATCTGTCTTTCTGCCTACACCGCAATCCGTCATATCAGCTAAATCCATCTCTACCTAACAATGAGTGAAGCGAAAACTCTAGAATGTGCCTTTGTTCAATCTCGTCTTGATTAAAGTAAATAGTATTTCTCTCCATTCATGTAACCTTAAGTAATATAGAAAAAAAAATGAAAAATAAATAAATAAATAAATAAAGTTTCAAAAATTTATCTGCTAGGGTTTTCCTTTGGTAAAAAACACGACCAGTATTACACCTCTTTTTTGTATACTGCTTTGTTCCCTATAAAAGTTCGTATTGATTACAAACTGTATGTTCTAGTCCTAGGTTAGAACTCCTCTTCTGACTAATTCTCTTCCCACCTTACTAAACTCCTCTCCGATCTACTCACCCACTAGTCAATTACGCTCTTCTGAACTTAATACGGACAATTCGACCCCGGCCGGTTGGACCCTGCCGAATCAAACACAGGACGTTTTGTCCTCAGGATGTGTCGACCCCGGTCGGTTCGACCATAGGATGTTTCGAACCAAGGGCGTTTTGACCCCGGTCTTTTCGACCCGGCCGATATGACCCCAGGACATTTTGACCCCAGGATGGTTCGGCCCTGGGCGTTTTGACCCAAGACGTTTCGACCCTTTCGCTTGCACACTGTAAAATAGTTTTATTTATTCTTTGTTTTTATTTATTATTTTAAATATATATTTTTGGTATTAATATCTAATATATTTTAATATTAATATTTATTATCTATTAAAAATAAAAAAAAGAATGCATAAAAAAACTTCTTTGTAAATTGGCCATGGCAAACTTAATGGTTTATCTAACAAATAAAAGTTTTTAGAGTGTTTTTAAAAAATTAACCTGAATCAAAAACAAACTAAATATTATGGAATGTTGTCCCATCAGTATGTAAAAAAATTATATGCCAATGGCCTCACTTGATTAACTGTACCAACAGTACAGCAAGGCGATGCTTCGATCTATTTTGTAATGAATACACACAAATACATGACGTAATTCATTGTTTATTAATTTTAAAAGCGATTGTACACGTGCTTTTGCTGTTGTCGCTTCCTTTAAAAAAATAAAAAAATCAATCAACGCTAAATGCATCGAAATGGAGCTTTCGATCCATATTTGTCATTTCTTTTATTATATCACGGGTAAAAATTTGGGTAAGTAAATATATAAAGAATTATAGAAAAGTGCTAGCTAGGTAATGATATTTTTTTAAAAAGGGAAATGCAGAAATAGTTGAGAACGTTCGTAAATAGCTTAGGAACTGTCATGGGATTAGATAGGGTGAGGGGGGGGATTTGAATAATCTACAAACAAATGTATAACAGCGCTTTATATAGCAGTGGTTCCCATACTCATTTGGCGAACCGCCCCAGTTCCAGAAAAAGAAATTACTGAGTACTATTGGAAAATTAATTTTATTGTTTTTAACCGACCATAAAAAAAAATTGCTATAATTCTTGGTCTTAACTGTTGGCAGCCGCGGGATACTTAGGCTATTATTACTAGACGAGAGCAATGCCCGTGCGATGCTACGGGTAGGCACAATGAAAATAACTTTATTTGGATTTGAGTTTCACATTCCCCTTAATAATGAGTGTAAACGTATCAGGAAATTAGGGTAGTGATAAATCAAACCCCTTCTTTATAAAAATCACGATATGTGTGTCTAGAAAATAGAAAGTATGATGAATTTAAATATTTCCCATCAATTTTGGTATTTCTGCTTTAATAACACACGCTTTTCTCGATATACTTTACCAGAATAACAAAGGTCCTTAACAGTTACAAAAATCTAATGGGCAAGGCTAAATTTCTTTTTCCATAAATCAAAAAATTAAAACAATATCTTTGATTCCTTTGGTTCTAGGGAAAAGCTCTTAAAATCACCCACTCCATTTTATAAGCTAAGTATGAAATTAGTTCAAGACGAATAGGATATTTTTTTAGCATAGTAACAAAGCAATAAATTGGCAGATACTTGTTTCACTTAAATAACGGATTATTTTTCTTTGTATTTATATTCAAGCCTTTTTTCATTGTAGCTTTTTTAGCTTATAAAATGACATATAAGTTAGGGCTTAATATATAACATATATTATGTAGGCATTTGATTTTAAAACAGAATAGTTTTTAAAAAATCAGTCTGTATACAAAATTTTATCATCGTTGTATAATATTGCTCAAATAAAATCAAGTTGTTATGTCACAATATCAGTTGCTGTTAGTGTATTTTTTGCCAGAACAGGGGTAGGCACAATTAAAAAATAACTTTATTTTGTTTTGGGTCTCAAATTTCCCTTAAAATTGAATGTAAATGCATCATGAAATTAGGGTAGTGATAAATCAAACCACGTCTTATAAAATTCACGATATGTGTGTCGAGAAAATAGAAAGTATGATGAATTTAAATATTAACCATCAATTTTGGTATGTCTGCTTTAATAACGCATGCTTTTCTCTATATAATATACTCCTACAGAATATGAAAGGTACTTAAGAGTTATAAAAATCTAATCGGCAAGGCTCAATTTATTTTCACATGAATAAAAAAAAATTAAAATATATTTCCATATGATTCCTTTGGTTCTAGGAAAATGCTCTGAAAAACACCAATTCCATTGTATAGTTTAAGCATGAAATTAGTTTAAGACGAATTGTTATTATTTGAGCCAGATAATATTTATTTGAATATGTATGCTTAGTGGAGGGTGGAAATATGGTTTACGGGTGTATGGTTCTTATTTTCTTTTCACACGAATATTAACATAAAAACAATGTTTTTTTTTAAATTCCTAGAGATTGATTTTCTAATAAATTGCGTCATTTTGAAAGGACTTTCCACTCTTTTCTTCTAGTATTAACAAAGCAATAAGTTGGCAGATACTTGTTCCACTAAAATAAAGGATTACTTTTCGTTGTATTTGTATTTAAGCCTTTTTTCGTTGTAGCATTTTTTAGCTTATAAAATGACATATTTGGTAATGGTCTTAATATATAACATATATTTGTAGGCATTTGATATTAAATCAGAATAATTTAAAAAGAATTTTTTCAAGAAAGTGTATACAGCTTAATAGAAAACTGCCATTTAGTAAACAACATGATCTGCCTTTGAAATCAGTCTTTATACAAAAATTTATCCTCGTTGCATAATATTGCTCAAATAAAATCAAGCTGTTATGTCTAAATATCAGTTGCTGTTAGTGTATTTTTTCGCTTGAGCACGCACTTTCTGAAGCTAGAACCTATATATGAGTCGTAATACCCGCGATATGTCTTTACACTAAATATATTTATACCTTAAAGAACCGTACAGTTTATACCTGAAGTGTGTGCCACGCACTCATTGTTCTAGAAATGTAACTATTTTTTTAATGAATGTTTTAGTTTTGTAAGCTCTTAAATACCTTTCTTAGCAATGATTTTTTATGGGAAAAGCATATTATTTATGTGAATTTTGATGCTTAAGTAAGGTGTGCATGGGTTTTATTTGTTTTAAAGAAACATTTTGAATCGCAAGGTCTGGGCTTAAAATTTACCCTGCTGATTTAGTTTAATCTATGCAAAAAGTATAAAAACAGTTGCTAAGCTATAGTGTTTATGTCATCCAGGGTTGGGCGATATTATTGACTCTTACCCCACCAATAAATGGTACATTTCAAAAGGTCATAAAGTTGTACTCAATATAAAAATAGCTGTTCCACTTATTAACCACACTCATTGGTCCGTGCATATAACTCCTATATATAATCCATTTTCGTCTATAACAGTACCGATTTTTTTTTCATTCCTTCTATTTCCTTGGGGCAGTTTATGGAGCAATCGTTCCAGAAAAAAAAATCGTGTAAACTATTTAAGCACCGAAGGAAAATAAATATCCCACCTAAGAATCATTGATAAATATAACTTACCTAGCATGTTTGACTTAATTTATGCAAAAAGAATATTAACAGTGGCTAAGCTATAGTGTTTGGTATCTGGTTTCACTCATGTGCTTTCTTTCTCTAATGCATTGAATACATTGTTAGTATTTGATTAGTATTTGATTATTTAGAACTAACTTGTAAAATGTCAAATACATTAAGTATTTAAATTAAACATATAAAAGATATAAAGAAAAGTGGTAAAATGATACTGTGTATTTGATAATAAAGAAAATAATAGAAAATAATAGTATATAAATATTGTTAAAATATTGCGCTAAAAAAACAATGACTATGGTTTGTAAACAAAAATGTTAGGTAGATTAACGTTGAACATAAATGTAGACATCTGGAGAAGGACCAAAGCAAATAAATTTTTCGAACGGCTGAATAAAATACATCTCGAAAATACATAAAGGAAACAGTGTAAAGATGTAATTTGCAAACAAATATTAATTCTGTAATTTTTTACAAAAAAATTATACGTATTCTTGTTAGAGGCGCAACATTATCAGACATAAAAATAAACCGTTTCATCACATTTAGTTCACAACATAAACACACACACACACTCACTTTATTCACACACTTATACACACAAACATAAACACACAAACAGATGGTACCATTAAAAAAATCACATTTCATTGAAATAACCGCTATTAATTCTGTAATTTTTTACAAAAAAATTATACGTATTCTTGTTAGAGGCGCAACATTATCAGACATAAAAATATAAAAACCCCGTAAAAAACCAAGTTTTTCACTGTAAATCCTTTATGTACGAGACGTAACTAAAGGAATGTTCATTATAATACGCAGCGCCAGACCATCCAGAAATACAAAATTGCAGTTGTGTCGTAAAACATTTTTAATATAATGCGCACCGATCAGGAATATGTGTCTAAAAAGAGTTGTCAATAAAATACACACCTTATTGCGCGACAAAAAGGTTGTTCAATATAATACACACCACGACGCCAAAACTTTTGATCGATTTTTAACCCACTTCCTCGTACGCTAGCGAGCTGAAATTTTACAGGCAGTTTCGTAACAATAATAAAAACAATGTATCAAAATTTAAGATCGATCACATGTACTGTAATTAAATAATTGATTTTTTAGATTATTTTATTTATTCCTATGTATCATGCTTTTTTGTGAGATAGAGCGTTTGTTTCCATTTTACAAATTAATATGAGGTCGAACTATTACGTCAAGTCACAATATTTTATAGCGAGAAACGCCGTCTTGCTAATCTCGACACCAAAATGTTTATTATTTAATTTTCAATAATTTATTTTATTTTCGGGAGTTACCCCGCATAGCGAGCACCCACGCACACACACGGCTTCAGACGCGCTTAGGCGCAATATATATAGGGATTATTTGGTCACTTTGGACTTCTCCCACTTACGACAGTAAAAATTAGCAAAAAATATATTAAAATTATTAATCTAGTTAAACTAATTTTTAATGCTATTTCTAAGCAATACTAATACAGTAATAAATAAACTAGATATGACCCACATACAACGCAGACTTGCTCATTGATAGTGAAAATATACGCTAGAAAGAACGGACACAAACTACAGCACGAAGAAAACACCACCCTTAACCACCCTACTTTGCCAACCATAAACTGCGATTGGCCGACCCTAGCGAGGGTGCCATGTTCACAAAAAGGGGGAAAAGAAAGGGGACAAACAAACTGCAACGTGATTTATGCAATTCTTTGAAAGAGGTGTCTTGGAGATCGGTTTTGAGAACAACTATATAATATAAATGAACAGGCTCTGTCCGGGGTCTAAACATTTTAACAGTGTTGACCATTACAGCATCTATATATATAATTCTCTTCATGGGACCATGCGAGACGCCACCACGACGCAAGCATGTGCAAACAAGCATGACGAATGACCCTCGCTGGGGTCAACTAAACACAGATAACGATTGACTAGCGAATATAGTGGAGGGGTTACCAACAATGGTCCTTGCGTTTTAATTGCATTTTTCCTTCACAGAAAACGTGAGATTCGTACTGTACTGGTTATCACGTTCGCCTCATGCGAGGAAATGTCTGTTTGTGCCCGTTCTTTTACCCCTTTATTGCATACCATACGCCACAGACTTGCTCATCATATACAGTGCAAAGAACGGTTTGGGGGGGGGGCTTGAGAGTACAGACACAAAAAGCAGCAACAAGTAAATAAAAATAGCGAGTAAACGTGAAAACATGCACACTGATGTTGTTGCTACCAGCCTCCCATTTAATACTACCAACCCTTTAAAAATAAACTGTGTTTGGCCGACCCTAGTGAGGGTTAGTCATATTTAGGGTTGTTAATTGCGTGTTTATTTATATATTTTAAAAAAAAATTTTGTAAAACCCATTATCGATTATGTAACTCCGATTTTAAAACCGATTATCGTTTTTTCGCTGAATTAATAGAAGTTAGGGGTGTACCGAATTTCGCCTGCAAATGTCTCGAAACCAACAATGAGTTGTCAGTTCCCCCCCCTCGCCCCAAACTAAACCGACGTTCACTCAAGTTGTTTTGATTTCTTCATGCTGTAGTTTGTGTCCGTTCTTGTTCCACTTTCTTTGCATTCTCCATGAGCAAGTCTGCGGCGTATGCTACGCCGCGGGGCGTCTAGTTTCAGATATTGCAGTTACTGGTATTTTATTTGCAAGCAATACCCATGATAGGATCTACATGGAAAATAGACTTATAGAACGATTTGGTACGTTGGCTCCCTAAAGAATTAACCAAATTCATACCTCTACCTAACTGCAGAATCCTTTTCCTGTTGATGTTTTCACTGTAACTTTAGATACTTCCACCTTTTTCCTATATCCTTTGTCCCTGTTTGTGTTTCCTTCCTTTTAGTTTACATAACTATTTTATGATATACTATTTTTTAAGAATTGCACAATGTTTTTTTGTATTTTGTATTTTATTTAAAAGCTTTATCGCAGTCCCATTCTATATAATATAATATCACTATTTTTTTAATTTGGCACGGATTACACTAATGAAACCTCGAATCACAGCCTGCATTTCGTCAATCCTAAATAGTCATTCATTCATTTTTTACTATATATCCTCATGTTGTCAAAGGGTTATATTCTGGTCTGGAGGGGTATATTCTGGCCTAGGCCAGTTTAATCCCCGGGGTATATTGTGGCCTAGGCCAGATTATACCCGGGTATATTATGGTCGGGGGTTTAATCTGGCGTGTTACACTGGTGCTAAATTCCAACAAATTGAGCGGTCATGGAAATCAGTAATGAAATCAAATAAACACCACATCGGGATTCCTTTTTCACATTATAGATATTACTAATATTAAAATTTATTAAAAATGTATTTTAACTAGATCAATGATTTTAACGTTACTTTATTTAATCTTCATCGTCGAAGGTTAGAGAAGTCCATAGTGACTAAAGCCATCTTATTGTAGTAGCCTAAGTAAAGCGGAGTTGCCAACGGTTAATACCAAAATAATTTTTTTTTAAATGTTGTTAGCCGGATAAAAAAAAAGTAGGCTACTAACTTTTTAAAACTTTTAATAGCTATTAAACAGAAATATATATGTATTTCTCTTTCTACCATTTTCCTAAAGTATAGTAAAGAAACCTGTAAATTATAAACATTGAATTTAAAAATATAATCCCAATTTTGAATGTAGAATAGGAGGTAATACATACACATTGCAGCATTTGAAACATCCCAATTAGATGGATTAATCTTGTGTTTCGCTAGCAATTTAATAATCATCGGCTCTATTTTTCGTAAGCAGATAAAATCGTCACCATTGAATATTTGAATGTCTAAAAAATATTTTTAAATAAAAATAAAACCGCTTTGAATTCACGCCTTCTGTCAGTGCAAACAAAACCTTGCACCACATGGGATGAATGTATATATGTCCCATGGCTTCAAGGAATGAGAAAGGAAAGGATCGGGGGCACAAATTTTATAATTTTTAAAATAAAATTTTCCTGAGCGCAAAATATTAATAGTTACACCCAGGGGCGGATTAAGACTGCACGGGGCCCTGGCTGCAATTCAAACTTGGGGCCCTATCCAGCCAGCGTCCCTTTAAATAAAATGATTGCTAGCAGCTAATATAAGACTGTAACTTTGTAACTAAATAGTTAATCGGTTCCTTTAAAATACTTTGTCTGTACTACGGGATCGGCCTTCCCAGCCAAAAAGATTATTCATGATAAAATGGAATGCGAAGAAATAACTGTTTGCCGGTATCCTATTATTGAGTGTAAAAATACAATTTAAAAAATAATAATTGTACCCACGCCGGGAATCGCTCTCATGACTGCTTGCACAGCAGGCCGACTTTCTACCTCAAGGCCACACGAGCCTGATGAAAATGTAAAATTTAAAAATATAAACAATAATCTTTAATATTTTCTCTTAGTGAGCCTATAAAATCAGTTTTTGAAAATTAATTTATTTAATTTATGATATTTTCAGGAATTCATGCAGACATTTGTCCATCTTTCTTATAAAATATACTAAATTTGGGGGCCCCTATTCATCGGGGGCCCCTGGCTTTAGCCCGTTCAGCCCCACCCCCCACCCCCTTAATCCGCTATAGATTACACCATTTGGGACGTAGAAATAGAAATAACGATATTACCTTTCGCCAAGAAACTCACTGCGGATTTCTTCTTTATAATATAACAGTTGTGAAGCGTCTATTATTTCAACGGATAATTTTATAAGCTAAACTATTTAAAAAAGATATATTTAAAAAAAAGACCTCATTTTTGGCAATTGGTTTTTTTAATTATTTTTTTCCGAACGCTCCTCTACATTTCCATAAAATGAACTTTGCGCCCCTCGATTTTTTTATTCCGTTGCATTTGCATGGAACGACTGAGTGTTAATCCGGTCCTTTAGATAGATAGATTGATGGATGGATGGATGTATGGATAGACAGACAGTCACACAGACAGACACATAGTTATATTGATAGATACATAGATAGATAGATAGATAGATTGATGGATGGTTGGATGTATGGATAGACAGACAGTCACACAGACAGACACATAGATATATTGATAGATACATAGATAGATAGATAGATAGATTGATGGATGGATTGACTGATGGATGGTTGGATGTATTGATAGACAGACAGTCACACAGACAGACACATAGATATATTGATAGATACATAGATAGATAGATTGATGGATGGTTGGATGTATGGATAGACAGACAGTCACACAGACAGACACATAGATATATTGATAGATACATAGATAGATAGATAGATAGATTGATGGATGGTTGGATGTATTGATAGACAGACAGTCACACAGACAGACACATAGTTATATTGATAGATACATAGATAGATAGATAGATAGATAGATAGATTGATGGATGGATTGACTGATGGATGGTTGGATGTATTGATAGACAGACAGTCACACAGACAGACACATAGTTATATTGATAGATACATAGATAGATAGATAGATAGATTGATGGATGGATGGACTGACGGATGGTTGGATGTATGGATAGACAGACAGTCACACAGACAGACACATAGTTATATTGATAGATACATAGATAGATAGATAGATTGATGGATGGTTGGATGTATGGATAGACAGACAGTCACACAGACAGACACATAGATATAGTGATAGATACATAGATAGATAGATAGATTGATGGATGGATGGACTGATGGTTGGTTGGATGTATGGATATACAGACAGTCACACAGACAGACACATAGATATAGTGATAGATACATAGATAGATAGATTGATTGATGGATGGATGGACTGATGGATGGTTGGATGTATGGATAGACAGACAGTCACACAGACAGACACATAGATATAGTGATAGATACATAGATAGATAGATAGATTGATGGATGGATGGACTGATGGATGGTTGGATGTATGGATAGACAGACAGTCACACAGACAGACACATAGATATATTGATAGATACATAGATAGATAGATAGATCGATAGCACAGATTGACAAAGAGAGTAAGATAGAGAGAGAGAGAGAGAGAGAGAGAGAGAGAGAGAGAGAGAGAGAGAGAGAGAGAGAGAGAAGAGAGAGAGAGAGAGAGAGAAAGAGAGAGATAGGGCTTCATCAAACTTGTAGGAATTTCGGAAAGGAAATTATTTTTTGACGAGTTTCATTCAAAATAAAATGAGAAAAAATATATGTTTTTTCAAAGAAAATATCGACTTGTTATTTTTTTCAAAGTGCATGTATTTGTTTGTTTGGTGCACACTGTGTTACCAATTAATAAACTATGAGCTTTATTTTAGCTTCAGGCCTTAATCCTATCTTGGACAAGACGGAAATTGGAGAAGGAGAAAATTTTACAGTAACTTTGTGACGTCACACGTGTGACAGACACTAAATTTAACGCAAATCAGAATATTGCACATATATAGAAAATTCGAATTGGATGATAGAGTATTACAGAATGTCCAGCATATACTATACTAGGCGTTGCACCCCACCATGTGTAAGTATTTTTGAAGATTTATCTCAATTATGGTAATCGTGTTTTTGAATTGAAGGATGTGTAATCTATATACATAACTCATCAGAACAAGCACACGACGAGTGCAAATAAGTATGACCAATGACCCTCGCTAGGGTTCGGGCCAATCACAGTTTATGGTTGGCAAGCTAGGGTGGTGCAGGGTGGGGGGCAGGTAGCTAACTGCAGTGCGCATGTCTCGAGACCAACAGTGCGTCGGCGGTCCCCCTGACGTTCCTCGTTTTCTGATTTCTTCTTGCTGTAGTGTCTGTTCTTCCCCCCCTTTTTCTTGCATTATCTATAGACAAGTCTTCGGCGTATGCTACGCCGCGGGCCGTATCTCGTACTTTTTATTTTGTAAAAAAAATCATTACAAAACTATCACGCTTTAATTTAACTAAATGGAAGAATTTATTATATTTGGGATACAAAGTGAAGTATTTAGATGTATATAGGTATTGAAATGGTATAAATTTAAATTTTATTTCCATATCAATTCAATAAGGTATTAAATGTTCTATGGAGTTCTACGTTCTAAGTTTGCAATTGCGAGTTAATATGCAGCCTCCATGATCTTTCCGGTGTTAACAATCCATTAGAAGCAGTTTCAAAATCCAGTCACTAGAGCAAGAATGGTGATATAAAGCAATAAGAAAGACACTAGTTAACTATTGTCTTAAAGCTTTCACACTCTTGTACCAATTTTTAAATTGCTAATAGAATTTCTTCTTGTAAATATTTCCAGGACTTAATAACAGTTTTAGTTTTTGTTTGCTAAGTTTTAATTAATAGTTTTATTTATTTGTTTGTTTGTTTGTTACTGGTAGCTATTTAACCTGCATTTGTGAATTTGTTATGGATTAGATTTGGTATAACTTAAGATGTGAATACATTATTTTATTTTATGTACCTTCTTTTACTGTCTTACAAATTTCATTAATTGTGAATACTTTTCTGTCGAGCTACATTTAATATTTCAAGTATGTAGTTTTAATAACAGTTACTGTTATTTCTATCAAAGCAGAACTGATGGTTTGTTTATTTGAATTTTTTTTATTTTACTTTAAATTTTAGAAACATATGGATTGTCTTTCCTATACTTTTCTTGTGAAATCATTAGCCCAAAGATGACTATTCTTTTCAAATTGTACTGTAATTAACAGTTTTACAATTCTATATAATAAGATCGAGGGTAAAATAGTATCACCATGGCAAGCTATCATCAAGGCACCGAAAACACCGCATGGTATAGAAGAGGTGCAGATCAAGCTCATTAATACCAATTCTACTTGCAACGATGCTGGTCAATACGAGTGTTCCTTTCAGTGTGGCTATAACACAGACATCTTTGAAGAAAAAGCATTTCTTCGGAAAAAGGGTAAAATGACATAGAATCCTATCCTTTTACGTATGTAACTATCGTGTGACCGCCAGATCGAATCTTTAAAAATAAAAAGCCCAAAGCCTTTAACGGTAAAATAAAATACTTGCATCAAAAACTAAGTCAAAACAATATTATTTTCCCTCATGATTAAAGTTTATTCAATATATAGTTATAAGTTTTATAAAAAAAATTACCACAATTTTTTCTTAAAATAACTTGATACTAATATTTTCCAGTCTCGTTATTTGAAAAGAAATGTGACAGAAATTGCAAAGTTAAGTTTTGTTTTAACTAAAATTACGTAACACATATAAATATAAGGTGCCTAAATATTTTTGCCATTTCTTACATAATAATTCTATAGAATTGACAATCTTGTGAATGTTTACAGCGCCCTTAAATTTATTTCAATTGAAATCTTAAAGAAATCTTTTGAAGAAGATGAAATACATACCTAACACTTACAACTGTCTAAAGATAAATTTTAAACGGCATATAAACACTATGTAATAAAATTTTCTATTTAAATTAGTCATGACATTAAATGTTGGAATGTATAGTCCACGCCTGAAGATTCCTGTGTTACTTTTTATGTATACTATATTCATCAAATTAAAAGTAAATGTATTACTCTTTAAAAATTATTCTCATTGTGGCAAGCCAGCATATTTCAAATTGTAAAATAGCAATAAATATACATTATTCTCCAAAGAAGGCCTTGATCTTCATTCAAGAAGACTTAAATTATGTTAGTTTATTTTGGAAAAATGTGCTTTATGTAATTTTGATTTCCTTTTTATCTTAGTCCTACGAAACGTAACTAAATTGAAATTATGAATGTCAAACATTAAAACATCTACAATAATATTCAAATTTCAACAACAGCTTCGTGTGCTTGGGTTAGTACTACTACCACCACAACCAGCACGACCTCAACCAGCGAACTGCCGACTGAAACCACATTCTCGAGAGTAAACGAAAAAGACCCTTCTACTACATACACAGACCCTACTACACAAGGCTCAGGGTTTAAGTGGGAGAGCAGAAGAAAGAATCTTGTCTTTGCAGTCATTCTACACTTGTGTGTACTCTTTTTGGTGGAAACACAATTTTAAAGACTTAAAAACACAGAAATAGATCTTTTTAAAATCATTTTTATTTTAATCATTTTCCATCAAATTAAACTATTCAGTGTCTAAAAAAGTAACCCGATTAACTATTCCAAAATGTAAAACCTGGTTTAATTTACTTTGAATATTGTATTATTTACTTTATGTTCTATCATTAATACGAAACTTTCCATTATGTGAAATTCAAGTTACAACATAAAAAATACCATGTCAATTTATTAGTAATGTTAGTGGGGTGGGTTATACTACTTCTCATACTAAAATAATGATTTTAATAAAATGTTAATTCAAATGGTTATTTTAGTATTTTTAAATTTTTAAAATCTTTAAAACAAGTTAGAGATAAAAAATTCGCTAAGATATTAAATAATTTCACGGATTTTAAGCAATTTAAATACTTAGTTTAAAAAAGTATTATAAATAAATTTAATTTAATAGAATTATTTTGCACCTTTCTATTTTACTAATGAAACCAATATATAAAATGAATCTTCTGAGACATTAAATGTTCATTTAAGGGATTAACATAGTTTGATTATTTTAATTTTCAAAATCTTAAAAACAAGATGGAGATAAAATTTCGCTTAGATACTAGAAAACTTATAATACTTTTAGCATTTTAATTATCTATATAAAACATTATTATAATAAATTAAATTTAATACTATTATTGTTTACTTTTATTAAAAAAATTAACACAATATATTAAAAGTGGCATCTTTTTAAAAATTTAATTTGTTATGGAAAAAAAAGAGGAAAAAATGCGAAATTAACTCGTTTTAAAGGATACGATTTTCTCTTCTTTTAAGACATACTTCGCTTTGTAAAATTAAAAATTTCTGGCAAGAAAGGCCTAGGAAAGTGTGTGTCTATATTTTATATTAGAATTAGATCAATGTATTTAATCTTTCCATTCTAATCAATAAAAGAAGTAAATGTTTTTATTTCATTGACAAAAATTTGATCAAATTGTTTACATATTTTTTATTTTCGACATTTTTAATTTTTTCTTTTAGAGTAAACGATTTATTAAGTAAATTTTTATATTTATAAAATATTTTTATATATATTCTAATATTTATTTATCTAAATAGGTTTATATTATACACGTAAAAAATATATCTGGTAACTTTCATGATGTATTTTTCAATTACCCCAATGTAGTGTCATTCTGTTCGTGAGAAATATAATGGCAAAACTTGTCTAATAAAGGAAGGATATGCGTATTAAATTATGGCATTTTTGTCTTTAATTTGTAATAGCAATACAAAAAATACTGAAATTTGAGAGATGTTGTTTTGCGTGTGAGTGTGTGTTAGTTCCGTGTTAACTTCCAAGGTACACCTCCATTTTTATTTCAATTAAAAAAAATATGTATAGGCTTTTTATCCATTGACTAAGTATTATGAAAACGGAATTAACACTGGATGCTCTGCGACATTATCCATGGTTTAAGACTTCTTCCCGTAAAAAACCTGCAATAAAAAATGTATATGAAATATTTAATGTCATCATCATAATGGAAAATTAATTCCGTAAAAATATGCCTAACCCTAAAATAATACACAGAAATAAAGGTTATTATAACATAATAGATTCTGATTTGATCAGATGCAAAACAACATACAGTCGTACTTCGATATACATCTGCTTTGGAAAAAGTCAAAATTCGTATACCTCCTGTTTAGACGCAAAACTTTTTGCTTGGTACACGAGCATTGTTAGGAATTCGACCCGGGTGCTAAAACTTGTATTGGTTGTCCATACATTTCCTCCCCCCTTCCCAGTCACACGTCTTCACTAAATGTTAGCCCCCACCCTCAAATATGACGTCACAAAATTTTGCCACAATCTAATAAAAGCCGTGTTGCTTATTTCAAAATGAGCGTGTTTCAAATCACTTTATTGTCATTTAAGCATGTTTTTTTACTAAGGTGTTCACTTCACTCTAATATAATATCGAAACTCGCGTGAAACCATTCAAAAATTCATTAAATAAATTGTAAAAAAATCAAAAATTTAAGTATAACTTTTATTTAAAGCTGCAAGCTTGGATGTGTTGCAACCGTTCTTTAAAAACAACATTAGAACCTCATTATTCGGCATTTTGTTTTTCCATTTAATGCCAAAGATGTATCTCAGGCACCTCAAGTGGAAGCTATTAGGCTTGCACTTATTGGATGGATACGTGGTCCATATCTTGCTCCCGTATAGCAGCGAACTGATAAAGCAGGCTTGTAGACACACAGTTGGGTCTTCTCCGAATCACGGACACTCCGAACCCGGACAATTCGACCCCGGACGGTTTGACCACGGACAGTTCGACCACAGAACGTTTCGACCCCCGGTGACGTTTCGTTTACGGACGTTTCGACCCCTTCGTATCTACACCGTAGAAATTGTTTTTAATTTTTTATATATATATATATACTTTTTAAAATGGATTATTTTAAAAATTAATCTTTGGTATAAAATAATTTAACTTAACATTATTATCCATTAAAAATTAAATACAGTTTGAAATCGTTATTTGTATTTGTCGAAACATTGCTCTCATATTTTGTTATATAATTACATTCTATATAAAAGACGTATCTCAAAGATGATCCCATACGTCACCACTGTCTCCAAAGGAAATCATCTTAGATAAACGATCTATACAGCATTACATCAGCCTTACATGTCTTTGGTAAAAACAACGGACTAGTTCGATGCTCATTGGGACGAAATGAATCCTGTCACTGAAGCTAAAATGAAAGCTGTCACTGAAGCTAAAAGGAAAGCTCTTATGGCCTAGAAGGAGAAGCGTACACCCAGCAGACTGCATGCCCTAACAACAATCAATATGCATGCTCAAAAAGTCGCACGTCAATATGCCAATACCTTCTAGCTTAATCTCTACTCCAGCATAGACCAGGCAGTGCAGCTTAACAGGTGGATATTTCATTATTTAGAGCTGTGGACAATAATTAATAGTTTCCAGCACCGCTCTAGATGAAATCCCTGATGTGCCAATTATGGAAGCACTTCATGTCTTTCCGACACATGAATAGCTTAGCGAAACAACTGACTGTCTAGTTTGGGGAAATCCACTAGAAATGATGGCATATCACAAGAAGTTCTAAAGAAAGACAAGACAGTTTTAACACAGCCCGTGCACGAGTTTCTGTCCATCTGCCGAGAACATGGATACCTCGCCAAGGCCCTAAAGAACGTACACATAGTGACACTCGATAAGAACAAGAGCGATAGAAGTGACTGCAATGACTATCGTGGCATCACACATCACTCCTTAGTATTAAAGGAAATGCTTTTTTCCGTGTCATACTAACATGACTACAGAGTGTAGCCTCCCGGGTCTATCCACAATCTCAGTGCTGTTCAAGGGCTGGTCGGTCTACCATAGACATGGTGTTCTCCGTACGGCAGCTCCAGGAAAAATCCAGAGAGCAGCAGATGCCACTTTACATTACATTTGATGACCTTAAAAATCTTTGTACTAAGTAAGTGGCAGTTGGCTATTCCAAATACTGGAAACAAATGTCTGTCCCAAACACCTACTTACCATCTTAAGACCACCATCACAATGAAAATATGCAGAGCACAGTGCAGTTAAAAAGAGAAACCTCAGAAGCCTTTCCAGTTAGCAGCGGAGTTAAGAAAGGTTGTGCACTCGCACAAACACCGTTCGCTTTATTCTTCTCTGTACTTCTTCGATGCGCATTCAGGGATAGCAGTGTCGGAATATGGCTACACACAAGAGCTGATGGAGGACTTTTCAACACGCCCCGCCTATGAGCAAAAACTAATTCACGAGCTACTTTTTACGGATGATTCCGCACTGATAGTAGACAAAGAAACTGGATTTCAAAAATTCGTGTTAAGCTTCTCCAATGAAAGCAAATATGTTGGTCTGCAAATCAGCTTGAAAACGAAAAGCATCATGGCCCAAGACACCTGTTCTTCCCTTACCATCAATATCGACAATGAAAACTTGGAGGCTGTGAACAGCATTACTTACTTGGTTCCAAGGCTCCAAATCACTCTCAATCGAGGATGAAATAAACAGTAGAACTGGCAAGGCAGCTACCAAAATGGCTAAACTAAATAAATGGGTTTGACAAAACAACGAGTTATCGAAGGAAACCAAACTGTGTGTCTATCGGACCTACGTCAAAAGTACGCTGCTTTACGGAAGCGAGATATGGACCACGAATACATCTAACAAGTTCAAGCCTTATAGCTTCTACTTAAGGGGCATGAGATACATCTTTGGCATTAAATGGCAGGAAAAAGTGCCAAACAGTGAGATTCTAATGCACGCTAGTGCCAAAACATTGTTCTCAATACTCAGTTAAAGATGCCTAAGTTGGTTAGGACGTGTAAAAAGAATGAGCCCGGGTGCATCCCCAAAAACCTCCTTCCTATATGGAGAACTGGCACTGGGAAAAAGGAAGACAGGTCATCCACGTCTCTGATGTAAAGATGTCTGCCAGAAGGACATGAAAGGAACCAGCATAAGCACACGCTACTTAAGAGTATAAAGCAGGAGACCGATCCACGTGACGCACAGCTGTCAAGGATGTCGTAAAACTAGCAAAGGAGCGCAGGATGGAGGATGTTATAGACAGAGGAGCTAGGAGAAAGGCCTTAACATCGGGAAGCACTGAACTCGTGCAAAAGCTGTGGTAAAGACTTTCATTCAAAGATAGGACTCTGCTCAGACACTCGAGAAAATGCAAGGAAGGATGCCAAAAACTCTCTGTAAATACCAATTGTAGTTATCTCTGTATTATGTTTGAAATACTTTGTATTCAAAGTAAAATGTATTACACTTACTAGGAAAACCTCCGTCTATGAACGAGCTTTTCAAAAAACTCATTTTCCTCAAAATCCTGTCTGGCAATCATGACACGTAGGAAGAGGTAAGACTGTACGAAGAGCCAAACAGTGAAGATCATAATCGCTAACCCAGTAGCAAAAAGAAGAGGAGCCTCGTACTCCACTGACCTTGGGTCAGGTTGGAAAGCTGAAAAATTTAAGGAAATCTGTAGAAACCCATCTGGAGTAAAGCTAAGATAACTAAATCATTTTTTAACTGAACTAACTTGTATTATAGTGTGAGTGGCAAAATCCTATGCTTTCAATAACTGTTAGGAAAAAAGTGTAGAGGTGTTGTTAAAATGGTACAAGAACAAATACTAATTTTAGGAATCTCAATTTTTCTGAAATAATACAAATAAAATTAATTCATAAAAAGTGAACTAAAATAAAAACACTTATTTTTTAACCACTTGTTACATAGAAATAAAAAAGTAGATATTCTAAAACAGGTATTTTAAATTTAAATAATTTTTCATCTGCATGATTTTTTATTTAATAACCAGACGCCTATATATATATATATATATATATATATATATATATATATATTGTTTTAACAAATGTCAAAACAAATATAACTTATACTATCTACCTTCCACCATTACAAATGTCAGAAACTCCGCAGTCGTTTTGTTCGTATTGAACTCAAGTCTATACATGAACACACCACTGTGAAAAGTCTGCATGTTAATTTTAGTGAGACGCATGAGAAATCGATCGCTTGAGATGTTGAATCTCGTTGATTTATCTACGACAACTAGTTGCCAATTGTCCTGGAATAAACCAAAAAATAAAATAAATAAAATGAAATGTATACCTTTGACAAGCAAAATTAAAGTTTGTAAAAGCAGAGTATCCTATTATTTTAATTAATCAGTATAATTTTATTTTTTGTTTTGTTTAAATCGCTTGTTATACAAATAAAATTTCATTGTGTAAAGCGGAGTTGAACATTTTTTTATAATGGGTCTACATTCATGCTTGTGAGTTAGGTGCGTATGAGATAATTAGAGAAAAGAAAATAGAAATGAATTGTTGAAAACCTTTTAAGACAAATAGTTTTTTATTTTCTGTCTTTAAAGAGATGCTTCTTTTCCTCCGAGAGAAGAAGATATATACTTTTCTTTCTCTTTTCTTTCATAAAACAAAAACTTTTGTCAATGTGTATGTCTTTTATATTTAATTTCACAGTTGTTTTAAAATTTAATAGAAATGAGAATACTAATTTTTTTTAAACTTTCTAAGTCGATGATTAAATACCTTTAACATTCTACAAATAAGTTATCGAACTCATAAAATTTCTAGCCAAAGCCTACTATCTACCCACCCCCAGCTTATGTTTATACAAAATGAAACGAATACAGTAACCATTACTTGTATCCTTATGAGAAATTTGTGGAAAGAGGGATTGACTGAGTGGAGGGTAGAACAAAAGAGGGATTGACTGAGTGGAGGGTAGAACAAAAGAGGGATTGACTGAGTGGAGGGTAGAACAAATAATAAGAAGAGCTTAACCAGAGAGATATAGAGTTTCCGTGCCAGATCATTGCTGATGGGAAAGTATACTTTGAATTGTCCTACTATGATGCATAAGGTAAATGCATAAAATAAAAACAGGGTATTAGTAGGCCTGACAGGACGTAACACAACAGCGAACGTTTCGGCAAAGAGCCTTCTTCAACGGACAAATAGTACACAAATGAAACGAATAAAACGAAATAAAAAAAACACTTAGCTGCGGTGAAATCCAAGTAGTCCAGTAAAGATAAAGCAAGGAGAGAAAAGTAAGAGCTTAAATAGGAAAGGAAAGGGTGGGTGTGGCCAATCAATCAGCTTGTCAGTGCGAACACAACGTTGATCCCATGTGGTGTAAGAGTCCCATATTCATGGATTAGTCTATTCCTTTTTAAAAACCTTTTGTTTCCTCGACTCCGTAAATCCAACCTTTCTAAAGTTGAGTCGAAAGCCTTGTCTTTATTGCGCAGCCGTAAAGACATTGTCATCAAACCGGCCGACAAAGGCGGGGCCGTAGTTGTATGGGATAAGGAGTTGTATATTAAGGAAGCTCAGAGACAACTGGAGGACACCCAGTTCTACCAACAGAGAGCCACAGATCCCATCATGAAAAACAACACGGTGGTTAAAAAGACCATCGATGAGTTGATAACAGAATGCGCTCTACCTCAATCAGCGTCCAGGATGCACATTTTTGACAGTGACCTGGGCAAGCCATCCTTTTATCTCCTTCCTAAAATTCACAAGGATGGTAACCCTGGTAGACCTATTGTCTCTGCATGTTCTTGTCCAACAGAAAACATTTCTGAATTCTTGGATAGTGTCTTCCAACCGATAGTGGCATCCCTCCCTACGTACATTAAGGACACCAACCATGCCTTACGGACATTCGACTCTCTGAGCATCAATCCAAACGTAAAGAACTATCTGTTCCTCCTTGATGTATGTTCCCTCTATACATCCATTCCCCACAACGATGGCCTTCCGGCTGTACAATACTTTTTGGACAGACAACCTCACCCCAATATACCTACACATGCCTTACTACGCTTGGTGGAATTGGTCTTAACCCTCAACTCGTTTGAGTTCAATGGCCAGTTCTTTGACCAAATCAGTGGGGTCGCCATGGGGACTAAAATGGGACCCAGCTATGCATGCTTGTTCATGGGCCATTTCGAGCACAGAGTGGAACAAGAATACACTGGTCGCCTCCCCGAATTTTATAAAAGATACATTGATGATGGCATTGGGGTCACTCATATGGAGAGGAGTGAACTTGACACGTTCATCAGCTTTGTTGATTCTTTTCACCCCTCCATTAAGTTCACTCACACGATTTCCGAACTATCGGTTGATTTCCTGGACATTACTGTAACTCTCCAGAAGAACCACCTCCTCACTTCGGCCTACTTCAAACCTACGGACAGTCACTCTTACCTACTCTATCCCTCGTCTCATCCCAAATCCTGTAAGGATTCTATTCCATTTTCACAACTCCTTCGCCTCCGTAGGCTGTGTCAATCTAATGAGGACTTTTTGGAAAAGGCGTTGGAAATGGTGGAGTTTTTTAGACAAAGGTCTTACCCTGAAGCTATACTTCAATCTGCACTTCAGCGAGTTAAAAACTTCACTCGTGCCGACGCCTTTGTATCACGCTCCAGTGATAGTAATGAAAGGAGCAAATTGGTGCTCACATACCATCCCCACAACATCAGAGCAAAGGAAATATTTGTGAAAAATCGCACCATCCTCCTCGCGGACCCTGAGACAAACAACATATTTTCCACCCCACCCCTCATTGTATTCAGGAGGGACAAAAATCTGCGAGACCTATTGGTTCGTAGCCGTCTGCTTATTCCGTCCTCCCATCTGGGCACTAAGCCATGTGGTCGTAATCGCTGCAAGACATGTCCCTTTGTTACCCAGACGGACCAGATTGTCTTCCCTAAGGGGACATTCAAGATTAGGAATGGCTATCTTTGTACTAGCCGCAATGTGGTCTACACCATTGTGTGTAAGCGCTGTCCTTTGAAGTACATTGGTGAAACGGGGAGGTTACTCTCTTGCCGTATCGCGGAACATGTACGGGCCATTAAACAAGACAAACAGTGTCCTGTCTCCCGACACTTCAATGGACGGGACCACATGGGCGTCGATGACATGTCTGTCACCGCCTTGGTTTCTTGTACAAACACACCCGGCCGGGTCAGTCTGGAGAATAGACTAATCCATGAATATGGGACTCTTACACCACATGGGATCAACGTTGTGTTCGCACTGACAAGCTGATTGATTGGCCACACCCACCCTTTCCTTTCCTATTTAAGCTCTTACTTTTCTCTCCTTGCTTTATCTTTACTGGACTACTTGGATTTCACCGCAGCTAAGTGTTTTTTTTTATTTCGTTTTATTCGTTTCATTTGTGTACTATTTGTCCGTTGAAGAAGGCTCTTTGCCGAAACGTTCGCTGTTGTGTTACGTCCTGTCAGGCCTACTAATACCCTGTTTTTATTTTATGCATTTACCTTTTTAAAAGCCTGATTGCAGTCTCACCCCCATTACTTTATGATGCATAAAAGACGATGACTTGCATTGACCAATTAGGTTATTTCACTAGGCATCCTGGATGTATAATATCAAGTATTGTATGTGGGATACTGTGCATGTTTTTCGCTTTTATGAGGAATATGCTGCATAAGCGATGAAGTTTCGAACTTCAACTAAATTCCAACCTTGTAGAGATGTTCTATTTTTACACCATGATCATAATATAGTTAAACAAAAAAAAAGTCTTTCAGTACTTGCATGCTTAATCTCGATGATATTTACACATATGTATTAAATATTTGACTCACCTTGTCTACCTTATCTGCGTGAGCCAATGGCATGAAAGCTGGACAACCAACACACATAAAATTTAGCTCAACGCTTTTTACTTCACTTTCCATATCTTTCTTCAAGAAGCCACGTTTAAAGAGATTTTTGAGTTCATAAGTCAGGTTGAGTGTCTCGCCAATTATAAGTCCTTTGTGCTCAGTTGCCAAATTGCAAATGTCAGCTCCTAAAATACAGTAGACATTTTTGTACTAGGTAGAAATGCTTGAATTCAGAGATATTGTTTTTCTTGTTAGACAGATCCGGATTAAATTAAAAAGTAAACCCAAAGCTCTTATTTACAAATAATAGTAGTTTCCTAAATTAAAACACGACGAAACAAACAAGTTATGACAGGCTCATGACTCATGAGTATATGCAATAGAAAACGTAAAATTTATCTTTTAATTTTAATTTGCTGTAAAAAAACTTACGTCCTGGCACTGAAAGGATTGCTAGAAAAGCTAATACGACTCCACTGATCCACATTTCCTTCAAAATGCCTGTTTACAAAGTATATTAAAACAAACTCTGTGTTAGTGTTCGTCCATGAACCCGAATGACCATTCCAAAGTCAGCCAAACACTGATGATAAGCATTGAAAAGCAATGGTTCGTAAATTATTGTTTTTGTTACACATCAAATAATTAGGCTGTTTGTCAAAAAAAATCCTTTTTATTTTGATATAACATTGCAGCATAATTATTTCAAGTTAATTTCCAGTCCAGAAAATGACAATCTTGAAATTATAAACGTAAAACTTGCCCAAAAAACTCAATTGCATTCGGGGTTCTTCGGAGATCATAAGGAACCGTTTATGCAGCAAATAGGTAGGTGCCTGTAAGCATTTGATTGGTAAGAGAAAATATATTTCCCCTGACTCATTGACACGAGGTATAATCACTTTGGACGTGTGCAGTGGTGGGATGATATGAAACGGCCATGAACTCGTGACCTTACAGCAATTAGTTAAGTGGCATATGATGAGTGAAATCAGTAATCAGAGGTAATAGAGGGATAGGCGGAGAGTAAAATTTATAATAAAACATTAACAGACGAATGTAGGAGAATCATTTTTTTAAAGGTAAAAGCCAGAAATGGAGAAAAAGTAAAATTTATGTGAAAGAGAGAACGAAATGTCATATTGATAATACATAAATTTAATATACATTTTTCTGTATAAAAAATTATAATTTTTTTTAAAAATCACTGCTTAAAAATGTAAAGCTATTTTATACTCTTGCAGTACACTGATACGGATATTGGCTTGTTGTTGGTGAAAAAATTCAAATATTTTCCTTTATAAAAAAAAGATTCGTGCTTTCAAAAAAAAAGTCAAAATCTCACCTTCTACAAAAATGAAATATAGGGCCTTAAACGATTTTTCTTGAGAAATATCAATGGACTTTCACGGGGTAAAACGAAAATTCAGAGAACTGACAATGATATGACATCACTATTTGTTTATATAGGGTACATAAAGAGATATCAGTAAAAATGGAGAATCGAGTTTAAAAAAATTGAGCAACTTGTCTCCCTCCACCCGCTACCCACCATCCTCGCCCTTTGATTGATGATCGACCCAATTCATTGTCGAATATCGTGGACACTTTGTGAGAATAAATGAATGACCAACACTTTATACATTTGTTTCTCAACCAAAAACCAACGCATGAAAGAAACATAGGTGTATACACAAGTTTAGGACAGATCGAACCTGACACATATAGAACAATCATAGTGTTGTTAAAGTTACCAAATGGTCAGCGCATCCTTGAGACTGAATAGCCACTTCAGGACTTTGAGATTTTCTCATTGTGTACCAATAGCGTTTTCGAAACAAATGCTATGGCTTGATTTTAAAGGGTTCGATTCTCGGTGAAGGTACGGATTTGTTCTCGGGACCCTGGGTGTGCCCTCCAGCTCCGAAACACTTTTTAGGGAAACAAAGGCGGCTGGGAATAGCGTAGAATCATCGTTGCAGTGGCCTGTAAACAATGTGTTCCTTGCCAACATAATTGCATTGTCTGTGAACGCAATAATCTTCTGTGAAAAAGGAGCTTCTGTATCGATAACACACCTAGGAAAGGGGCTGACCTTTGCGAGGTCCATGGAATAAGTAGTGTATGCGAAACACGAAACTAACAGTCCCGATGTGGAACGTCGAAGTCCGGTTAGGGTTAGCTAGGTAGTTAGACAGATGATTACAGTCGCAATACGGAACTTAGACGGGGGCATCCATGGTGGAGAGTGCCCCTGTTGGCTACGAGAACCATTGTACCGTTGAGGGTCGGGCCATTCGAAGCGACGGTTTCGTCCCCCTTTCTAGCTATTTCAGTGAGCGGCACTTTTTAGGCCCATGTGGGCCAGTACAATTCTAGAAAAAGTGCCGTGAAAAATTTAGTCGGACGTCAGCTCTGAGGAGACCTTCCCAATGGGGATACCCTTACTCAACATTATGTGGTTGGCTATTGCGGATGCCCGCATCCCCATAGGTAGGCTGCAGTGATGATTACCCTATCTTGCGACAGTCCTAGGTTATAGACCCGTACGCTGTACCGTGGTGGCGCCGTAGTTAAAACGGGTCAAAGTAGGGACAAATCCACAACCTCCCGTCTGGGGGGTAACCCCATTGAGGGGCAGGCCGTTCGAGTCTTTGAACGAGCTTAACCCTGCCTAGACGGCCCCCTCTTAAAGGGGACCATCTCGGGGATGCCCCCGTCGGCCGGCTCCTCTTGGTGGAGAGTGAGAGGTTGCCGGAGCATTCCCCAAGGGGACCTATAAAAGTCTTTTTTGACTCAGGGCCATTGCTGCCATCTCAAATGTCATAAATTTAGTATCGATAACACAAGACAAATAAATCATCCTCCACACGGAGTTTTTGGGGGAGAAAATATCCGCCCCATAAAACAAAAATAGCCTGCCCAGGTGTACACATTTTGATCTTACTATGATTTTTTAAAAAACAACAACATCACATTATGCGTCACGCAATTTGCGAACCTAGAATTTATTTTTAGAGCCTGTCGCAATCACGTGACTAACGTTATATTTTACAACTGATTTTTAATTTGATTTAAATGGACGCCACGGCAATAGGGAAATTTGCAATTTAGACGTCCTCTGAAATCGAAGTCTAACTCGTAGTAGACATGAAATGGATAAATTAATATATTTTTTATTAAAGAGAAACAAATTCCTTGAGATATTAAACGCTCTTTTCTACCCTAAGCTATTCGTACTTCGGTTATTGCAAGTTTAATTTAGGTCACACTGTGCTCTCATTCACAGTTACACTAGACCGAAATTAACGTTGACTTCACTACTTTGACATGTATTTGAGATAATGCGACTAACAGTGAGTAGCCCTTAGGGAAGGACGAACTACGTTAGAATCAGAAATGTTGTATTATAAAACACAAATTCAATTTAATCCCGCGACACTGTAAGTTTAAAAACGAAAGGTTTTACTATTCGGTATACGGCGCCAGTGGTGTGACTAGGATATTTTGCGCCCACTGAAAAACTATTTGAAAATTATAAATTAGCGCCCCAAACTTTCCTGTTTGTTACAACGTTATAAATCTGATTTTGGCCTCCTTATACCTTGTCGCTAAAGATAAATGATATGGCCATATCAACATTGGAATGAGCCTACTTCTTAATACAGTATGGAACCCAGATTGTTACTTTTTCATGTCATTTCAGAAGGTCATTCGTTGAAGTACATTTAATAGCTAACCTTAAAACCTGTAAGTGAAACCAGCTGTGAAAGTTAAATTGTTGCAAGCCGTTGAGGTATGGTATGGCATATGTCCGTCTACGAAAGACTATCTTTTTTTTTCTTTTTTGTTTGCCGCTTTTGGTGTGGCTGATGAGACCAATCCTCGAGTGGCAGTCTCTTCTGCACGTGACAAACACGAATGTGGTAGGCACTGTTGCCTGGCCTTCCTCGTCGCTATTTTTTCAGCATTTTCCGCCCTGGTTTGTTCCTCGGCTCTTAGTGATCCTTCTTTCAATATAGCCCGCCACGTGGACCTATCCTCTGCCAGGTTTTCCCAGTTTTGTATGTCAATGTTGGCTGCTTTCATGTCACTTCTGCATATGTCCATGTACATGCAGCGGCGTAGCGCGGGTATGTGCCACATGGGGAAGAACCCAGGTTTGCAGTCCCCCCCCCCGGAAAAATATGTTGATGCTATTAAAAAAAAGTTTTTTTTAAAAATTTATATAGTACTAATAAAGACACTATACATTTGTATACTAGAAAAAGAAGACCTTTCATTTATTGAATATCTTATCTTATCTGATCTGTTTACAGACGCTCCTTCTAATACAGAAGATTATTGCGTCCTACGCTTATCTATGGTTTGTGTTTAGTCCTGCATTTTTATTAGAGATTTAAATGTTGATAAAGTGTTGGTTTTCCTAGTTTCTTCAGGCAAACCAGTCCACGCCCGAATTCCGAACTGGAAGAACGAAAATTTGAATGTGTTTTTTCTTGCATACGGAATAAGAAAGGTGTATTTATCCTTATGTCTATCTGAGGGTTGTATTAAGTTGTCTTTGTGTTGTATTTCTAAATTAGAATTAATTGCCTTATGTATGATTACTACTTTGCTCTTGGTTCTTCTATCCTCTAGTGTTTCAAGGTTTAATGATTTAACTAATGGTGTTATTCTTGTCAGTTTTGAATATTCTCAAGTAATGAATCTGGCAGCTCTTTTTTGAATTTGTTATAGTTTATCAGTGCTTTCTTTGGTGGATGGGTCTCATATAGAAGATGCATATTCTAGTACAGGTCTCACCAACGTGAAGTAGCATTTTAGTTTTATATCTCTGTTACGTTTGTTAAAGTTTCTTTTTATAAAGACTAAGGTTTTGTTTGATTTTTTAATAACTTCATTGACATGGGGTTCCATGATAGTTTCTAATTTATTAAGACTCCTAAGTATTTTGCATCTTTAGTTTGGGTCATTTCTTTTCCATGAATGTAATATTTTGAACTTATTTGTTTCTTTTTCTTTGTTACTCTTAACAGTTGACACTTTTCTGGGTGAAAAGACATACTCCAGTTATTTTCCCATTTAATCAATTCATCTAAGTCTTTTTGTAAAATTTTGCTATCTTGTTCTGATTTAATTGTTCTATAGATTATAAATCATCAGCAAATAACCTAACTTGTGTTCCTGTTGAGATATTGTTGGGTAAATCATTTATATAAATTAAAAAGAGTAAGGGGCCTAGCACAGTTCCTTGTGGAACTCCTGAGTTAACCTTTATTGGTGCAGATTTAGATCCATTAATTATTACAGTTTGCTCCCTGTCCAAAAGGAAGAATAAAATTGAAATTCTCTGCTTTTCCACTTTGCACTATCTTTGATGTATCAATAGTTTCAGCCATGCGAAGCTCAATGGCCCAAAAAAAACTATAGATTAGTCAATTTTGGTGCATTCACCATTAATCGAAATCAATTTTTCATTAACTTAATTTTAGATAAGCTTGTCTCACAGCTGGCATTACTTATCACAGTTTTAAGGAATATTCGAAGTAATGATATTATGTTAGGCACGATAACTTGGAGCCTAAATTTCTTGATAAACTTGAATAATCATATCATCTTAAATTCAATAATTCACTTTTTTAAACCAGTTAGATAAAATAGTCCTTGCTTGAAAATGTCATTTGAGATACTTACTCTAATTTGAAGGCCAAATATTTAAGTCTATTAATTAACGTGTTTTCCGATTACAGTAACTGCCAAAGCCTCACACGAATTTCTATAACAACTTCATCTTATGAAGAGTACAACTTTCTTCTCAAGTGTTTTTCTACATGACATGGCTACATATTTGCTTTGATCACCAATAATTTACTCGCTCGTTCTTTGACTAGAAGGTTCAATTAAAATGATAACTCATCTACACATAAATTTACTAAACGCCATATCATCCTTTGAGTATTCCATTAGTTTCTTTATGAGTAGCCTCCGCAAAGCATTTTAGCACTATAATGTCGGGCATTTTTCGACTTTATAACTTTATAAAGTAAATGCTTCCAGTTAGAACGTAATTCCAAATAGAATACACATTTTTAAAAATAAAAAAAATTATATGTCAATGTGACTAAAAAATTCCTGCGTCTGTTCGTGTGTTTAGTTCTTCATCAGCCTCTGTCAGTTTTTATATAACTTTTAAATAAACTCAAAATATACGGTGAGCTATCGAATGCTATGGAATAATTTTTGATCTCTTGTACCAGAAAGATTATTTTTGGCGAGCTCTATCTTTTAAAACTGCAATGAGCTCCTGTTGAGTTTGAGCTTAAAAGTTCTTTACACTTTTTCCACATAATGTTCTCAAAGCACTTGATCGTAATATGTTAGCAGATGCTGCAGTAAATTAACAATAATATAAAATAAAAGACATGGCAAAAATTAATTAAAGAAATGGAGGAACTTTATTAAAATATTTGAACGTATTAAGCGCCAAAATTTAAAACTCTATAATAAATCTAAAACAATGAACTTTGTTGTTATTTTCTTCATTTTTAGAAGCTAATTAACAATGAGGAATTTGCCGTCCCCCCCCTAAAATTTCAGCCCGGAGCATTGGATTGGCTCATGTATGAAATGGCTCAAATACAGTAATTTTCACTTCTACAACAGGAGTAGCTGGCAGAGTGGGAAGAATCAATTTAGTTAAACAGCGTATCAGTGTCAAGTTCTCATACTACTTCAACATCTTGGTTTCAGTTCATTAGCATATATATCAGAATAATTTATATTCAATATCGAGTTTTTAAAGTTTTGACAGTGGAAACGTTAACATATTTTAAGATCGTTAAATTACTTCTTTTATCAAACTCTTATTTTAGAATTTAAATTTTTAAAATAAAAATTTCCATTTTATTTTTTTTCTCCATTTTAGAAACTAATTATCGACGAGAAATTTGCCGCCCCTAACAAAGTGCCACCCGGGGCATTTGCCCCCCTCTCGCTACGCCACTGTGTACCTGACGAGTGGCCGAACAACCGAACTTTTCACTGTCGCCAGCTCGCTGTATAGCACATTCTTTGGCAAGCGACCAGTTTGCATTCTCTTGACGTGTTTAAGCCATGGAGTCGTCTTTGACTTAATATGGCTGGAATGCTGCTCATGCTTGCTCGAGCAAAGACCTCCGTGCTAGGGACTTACTCTTCCCATTTGATGTCTAGGATAAGGCGCAGGCATCTGAGGTGGAAGCTATTGAGCCTTCTTTCATGCCTAGTAAACCCAGGGCAAGACTCGCATCCATATAGGAGTCCTCTCAGTAATCAGGCCTAGTATACCGGGATCTTAGTTATTGCTGTGAGTTTGGCATTGGACCAGACACGGTTTTTCAGCTTGGTCTTAACAAGTGCGATCTTCCCTATCCTACCACTTATCTTATCTTCCATTGAGAGGGTGCTTGAGATGTTCGATCCCAGATATGTTACACTGTCAACAACATCCGGGTTGCAGTCGTCCGTGGTGATAGTGGGAAGAGAGGCAGCATACTGATCCATAATGTTTGTTTTCTTTATACTTTTGGTCAGATAAAACTATTTGCAGGTAGCAGGTAAGCAAGTGCGACGGTTTTGCAGGTCGTCTGTAATGTGAGATTAGCTCTGTGCAGGTGTTTTATGGAAGTCGCTATTTTACTTGAAATAATTTTAGAAAGGAAGTCTCTCATTGAGTTTGTTAAAAGACAGCATTCTTAATTTGATTCCTATGAAGACAAAGGAAAGGACAAGTCCATGGTAAAAAAATAGTATAAACAATATTCAAAGCTATTAAAATTTAAAAAAACCGTCAGTTTGATAAAGGGACATCACCAAAACAGTATTCTCCCCGAGACAAAATTCAAGTTTGAGGTATTTTTGATAATCATTGACAAACTTTCTTAAGCCATACAACATCGGTTAGGCGCATATAAAGACATCCATAAGAAATATGGCTTTCTTACAAACCTAACCGAGCTCAGCAATTTCGCCATCCTATGGGCAGCAACCAAATTAGTGGAAGAATATTCAAGCGATTTTGAAGACTGCTTACCTTCAGTATGAGTCCAATTTTCAGAACTCTTAATCTTTAAAAAAATATTGTCCAGACCCAGGTATGGGGTAAAGAAGAGGAGGTAACACAATGCGAAACTCAAAACACCTGCACAGAGCTAAAAATTTTAATGCTTTTGAATAAGCTAAATTGCACACAGTCTACAAATGTACACATCGCATTTCGCATCTTTATTTAAATGATGACATCAAACTGCAACTGAGGGTAATCCTTTTCAAAGTTGAAAAGAATATAAAATGAGTAAAAATGTGCATGGGTCAACAAAAACTGATTATGCTCTTTATAATGAGCATTGAAAAGGAACTTGTAAGCTTACTTACCTGTACTGACTTGATTGAAAACTTCGCCATGAGAAAAATTCGCAAACGAAAGTTGTAGGTTGTAATAATAATAATACATATATTTTTTAAAATTTTTGATTTCAAATAGAGAAAACAATTCGTTACCCCATGAAAAACAAAAGTTTTAAAAAATATATTTAAAAATACGGAATAACGCGAAATATTTATTTTTAAAAATTAAATCCCTTATATTAACTTCACCGTCGTCTCTCTCTCACTCTCTCTCACTCTCTCTCACTCTCTCTCACTCTCTCTCACTCTCACTCACTCTCACTCACTCTCACTCACTCTCTCTCACTCTCACTCACTCTTACTCACTCACACTCACTCTCTCTCACTCTCTCTCACTCTCTCTCACTCTCTCTCACTCTCTCTCACTCTCTCTCACTCTCACTCTCTCTCACTCTCAATCACTCTCTGTCACTCTCTCTCACTCTCTCTCACTCTCTCTCTCACTCTCTCTCTCTCCCTCTCTCCCCCCCCCTCTCTCTCTCTCTCTCTCTCTGTCTGTCTTGGTCATGCAAGCGGAAGAACAACAGTAAAAAAATTATACATTTCCTGTGCTGCTATCGAGCTGAAATTTCGCACACAGATTTGTGTCACCTAAAAATGTATCGTCCCCAAAATTTCAGATCGATCGCATCATAATTAAATTAATGCATTTTTAGTTTATCTCTATATAACATTATATGTATTTAAAATTCAATGTTTGTTAGTGTTTTTCTTTCACGTGCCAGTTGAGTTCACGCGTTGAGGCCACATTTTGTTTTCAATACAGCGCGCTTCTGTTTGTGTCCGTTCTCTCACACCCCACCCCTCCCGTTCTTTGCACTATCTATGATGAGCAAGTCTGCGGCGTATGCTACACCGCGGGTCGTATCTAGTAATGTAATGATTTACCTTAACTGATCTCTTTAACATGGTGATGTTTAACACAGTCAGTTAACATCACCTACAAATCTTGTATGGAATATAGCATCAGCTTTGCAAAAGTTTAATTAATGAAATTAATAATAATTATAAAACCCATATGGACCAGAAAATGCATTACTTGTACAAAGGATGAAAACTGTGTTGCGTAAATAAATATTAATATTGACTGATTTCCACTAATATGTCTGAGCAAGTGTTACCAACTCAAACCTGTCAATTAAAAAAGACAAATAATCATTCATGTTTGTGTTAAGGAAACTGCTGATCTAAAAGAATATACATAGTATAAACAAAAGTATTAACATGGCTGTACTTCCATTTCACTGAGGGAGATGGCAACATATTTTATCATATAAAGAGGTTTAAAATGACAAATAATTACTTTTGACTAGATGGTGGCTTCTAGTTTAATTTTTTAATGACAAAATAATGATAAAAAGCTATTGAAAAACACACTTAGGTTTTATTTGAGTGAAAAAATTAAAAATAAATTAGGCAGAAATATGTTTTCTAAGAGATCCCCCGAGTGAAGTTCCAGTAAAACGTAACGGCATTAGACTGATTGTATCCAACATTTACCGCAATGTGCTAGAGTGTCGAACTATCACAGCTGCTGCCGCACAAACTGCAATTCTTTCCCGGATTTCCTTCACACCATAGGACGCAAATTTACCTTTTACTTTTACACGACGACAGTTTCCTATTAGATTGGCCTTTGCAATGACAATTAATAAGGTACAGGGACAGACTTTCAAAAAGATATGCCTCCATTTACCAAAACCGGTCTTCAGTCACGGACAGTTGTATGTAGCTCTACTCCAGAGTCCCATCTTTTGACGCAATCACAGTTGTATCTTCAAAATCATCTCATTTGAACAAATGTGTCTTTCATGAAGTTTTTATTCATCTATGAGCAATTATGCGGCGTATGCCACGTGTTTCTGCTTTTCTTATGCTCTGTCATATTTTCTATAGCTTTCAAAATAAACTTAAAATGGTCCTGCGGTATATTCACAAATTTTTTATCCTAAAGTCTGTTTAATGTTTTGCTTTAACCACCAATTAGATCTTTCAAATGTGTGTTTATATGGCAAATAATTATTTGAGCGGAATACCAATTTGAAATTAGCATTTAAGTATGTGAGCTTTCTTGAACGCCTGTATACTTTCCAGAGTTGATCCGGAGTGACAGTTGAGAAGTCCCATATAGTTGTAGAACGGGATTATAATTATCAGGAAAACAATGTGAAGTTAATGTAACACATGTTCCATTTTTCCGTCTCCTACGTCAAAGAGCAATGTAGCGAAATCTTGTTCGTCAGAAAGAAGTCTCATATGTGTTTTCAGTGTAAGGACATGCATGTTACACCACAATGGATGTTTGTTAATGCGACTGGCGACTGCAAGTGCTCGGGAGGCACGCATAATGACAAGGAGTAATTGTCGGAAATTCCCCACCCCATTGTATTATTTAACCTCCAAATGGCTGCGTGTCACCTGTGAGGTAAGTCAATAACCTATCAACTGCGTGGAATGCGTATGCATGTATCCTAGGGGCCTCGTCCTATATTATCACTTTGAATTTCAGAGGAGTGTGGAGTGACGTTGGTTTGATGTAGCATGTGGAAATTGCGGTCAGCTTCAATGGTATTTTAAAAACGGAATGTGCAGTACGTCAACCTGGTAACAATGTTGCAGCTATTCCTGTTGATGCTACCGTCGTAGGAATGTCTCTACTACCTCTGATGGTCTGAATTAGGCTTTTGTAGATGAACGTTTTGCCTGTTCCTGCAGGACCATCTAAGAAAAAGCATGTTT
Source organism: Ampullaceana balthica (assembly GCA_944989445.1). Lineage (NCBI taxonomy): Eukaryota > Metazoa > Mollusca > Gastropoda > Lymnaeidae > Ampullaceana > Ampullaceana balthica. The sequence continues at coordinate 102,579 of CALYLW010000855.1, forward strand.
GTCGCGGATGGGAATGGTTGTATGCAGCGTTTAAAACAGTGTCAACAGCGTGTTTTTGTTCTGTAGTGAGTTTTTTGTAGTGTTCCATAGCGAGGTACTGTTCAGCATATGCGTCGAAGATGGTCGATGAATGAAACAATGGAAGAATGTTAGTGGCGGGTAGTTGAAGTTTGTGGGTCTCAGGCCATGTGGTTGCAGCAAGTCATTAATTTCCGCAAGCGCATACATGTAAGTGGTGTGTGTCGAATGTTTATTGAGGAGGTCCTCAGAAATGGAGACTTTATGTGTGTTTGAAAGGGTGGAGCGTCGTATGGTTCACCGAAGACAAAGACGAAAATGAAAAAATTTTCGCAAGAGGACGGCATTTGAATCTGGGATACCTCTGTAAGATTATCATGCCGTATCTTGTCATCTTTAAAAAAAGACATAACTGTTGGCATGTTTCTTTGAAAGTGTTCCAATCGATGCCATTGACAGTTATCAGATCGTGGAAATTTGTGACGCCTACACGACGGGTAAGGAGAAGTCGGAGGTAATAACGTTCGCTGTCGTTAACTGCAACAACAGGCATTCTACCTATTACTTTTGCTCCTCTGATTCTCTTTTTCTATTTCCACTGGATTGTTGAAGTGTATACTGTTGGGGAACATCAGTATAATGTAGCTTCACACCTTCGTGATTTGTCTTTTTAAGTTCAAACCATGCTAAAAGCATGGTGTTTTTGTTGGCATGTCTTTTTAGCGCTTGTTTTTCATGACCCTCCTGAAAGTAGACGACTTGTTGTTCTGGCAAGTGCACTGATGCCTTTAAATGATTGCCGTAGAGTATATTGTTTTATCTTATCTATACAAAAGCTCCTTCTATGCAGAAGATAATTGCGTCCACAGACCATAACAGATGATCTGTTGGCAAGTGACGCAGCGTTCACAGGCCACGGCTTTGTGGGTCAACGCATTACCGAGCCGCCTAACTAGTGTTAGGTACCCATTCGGAGCTGGGTGACTCAGGGACGCCCTAGGCCCCGGGAACAAATCCTTGCCTTCACATGGATTCGAACCCCTAACCATCGGTACGCCAGTCGAGCGCGCTGCCGCGTCTTTTCGGTCACTGAGAACAACGGAGAGCACATCGCCGAAGTTATCTCAATGATGAGAAAAAACATTTTACAGCTTTATTGCGAAGTTGGAGTGCAACAATTTCGTAAATGACATTTTTCAAAAAATATGCGACCGATAGAAGCATTTGCCTCATGAAGGAATTGGTATAACATTCAATGAAATGTTGTTTCCATGAAATACATTCGAAGCGGTAGCCATGTTTGCAAAAAAGGGGGGAAAAATGGGAACAAATTGCAGCACGAAGAAAGCAGAACCGATAGAAACAAACTTTCACCTGATATAGGCATATGTATCGCAGTGAACGAAGCGCCTTTTCCTTGAAATACACCCAAAGCGATGGTCATGTTCACAAAGAATGGGGTTAAAGAACGGGATCAAACATAAAAATTTAAAAAAAAATTAAAACGATGTCATAGCTGGGATTTGAACCCAGGACCTGTCGCGTGTTACGTGGATGTGATTACCACTAAACTACGAAATGCATGTTATTATATGAAGGAACAACGAAAGTGAACTCAAGAAGCACTGATTACCGATGATCCCCCTGTCCACCACATTTGCTTGCCAACCATAAACTGATTGGTCGTTGGTCGACCCCAGCGCGGGTCATTCGTCATGCTTGTTTGAACATACTCGTTTAAGTAAATTATATATATAGATAGATTATTAATGCACGTGTAAAAGTTTATCTTTATAAATCAATACCACAGGTGATAGTCACAAACACAAAGAGTGAATTACATATTCCAAGACATCGGTATCACCTTCTCGTATTACTTGATCATCTTTGTTTTTCAGTTTAGTTTTCCGTTATATTTCAAATAACTATGGACGTATAGCAACCCCTAAAAATATACATTTTTGGGGAATGTATCCTCTTGCCCTCAACTTGTTAGACGCCTACTTAGATTACGATTGTTGAATTTTCAATAATCATACACTAATGCATGTAGCCCCAATGCAAAAAATACTGTTAGTCATAAACATGAATTAAACACCAATTTATAATTTTAAAAAATTAAGAGGAGGTTTTATCTTAACCCGAGAGACTTCATCTTAAAACACAGTCTCCTTGATAGACTTATTTCTTGACAAAGGCAATTATGCAAAACGAGCTACAAAGCCCTTCCAAGGAAGTTCCGCCACCGTTCGGTGGCATGTTGTAACTCCCCTACAAACAGCCGTCTCGACCGGCATTACATGTGCATCGCGTCAAAAATACTATTCATTATAGTTAAAATAAACAAATCGTAAAAACAGCTTTTTGCTATAAATCCCAACGCGCATAACTCAAAATAAAGTCTTGGAAGAAATACTGCACCAAAAATAACTCGTTTTGAACGTCCGCGTAAATTGCTTAAACGTGTTCAATGTGATTGGCTGTAGGAGTCATTTGTGTTTGAGGGACCAATCGCTATAGATGATGGGACAGAACTGACAGAAACTTGCCTTATATTTAGGGCTGTTATCGATTAATTTAAATTTAATCGTGAACTTTTGAAAAATTATCGATTAATTAATCGATAATTTCGATTAAAACCAAAAATAGAAATTTAATTCGTCATTAAATTTAACATTTCTCACGGACATTGAAAATTAAGAATATTTTGAACTAAATTTCATGACAATGTGTTGATACTTGATTTGTGCTGAAGGTGGTACGTCAGCGATGTATTTGATCCTTTAAAAGAGAATTGTTTATGGCAGTGGACACAGAAAATGTTTTCACCATCTTCGACTTTGCCATCCGCAGTTAGCTTAAAAACAACATATTTGCTCAACTTTCCAGTTATATGTTTAAATTTGACTGCGCTGATGCTGTCAGCAGGGCCGTCTTAACGCATAGGCCCGTTGGGCATTTTCCCGGGGGCCTACGAGCATATGGGCCCCATGGGAATATGTTTATTTATATATATTATGTATATTCTTTTTTTATTCCTGCGGGGAAGGGCCCAACACTATATTTTTGCCCGGGGGCCCAAAATGGTGTAAAGACGGCTCTGGCTGTCAGACATTTTATAATTGACGTCTGCCGGTCAACATACATTAATAAAATAAATTTTAATATTACGCGGGAGATGTTTGTACGTGAAAAAAGATATATAAATTATTATTAATTATTAATAATTTATTTTTTATTACTAAAATTTTTTAAAAATATTATAAATATTTTCTTAAATTTTAATCGAATTTTTATCGATTAAAATTATTTTAATCGATATTTAATCGATACAATTTTTAACGATTAATCTAGAGATTAATCGATAATTTCCGCAGCCCTACTTATATTATATAGGATTTCTTGACAGTAACCGATTTTTTAAATCTGTATTTTTTTAAATGACCTTTTTATTACGTTTACGATTTTTTAAAAAGTAATTAACATAACCAAATATAATTTCCAACAAAACCAATCACTCAGTCATAATACGTATATTCTCCCACACAAGGAAACATAAATACAAACAAATATACACACATTGAAAGTACGTCGCTTGCATAAAAATTCATCAACGCTATCATAGTAAGTAATCCACGCATACACACAAACTAAAATATATACAGTTTAAGTGACCCACTCGATCTTTTCTTGTATTTATGTTTCTCAATTAAACTATGTCATAAATCTTATTATGGCAAGGGAGTGACATGTGAAATTGAATTTTTTTCATGTTAGTCGTTATCTGAATTAATTCAATAGGCGATTTATTCGTATTAGGGATGTGACGAAGTTCGAATTCGAATCCGACGACATTCGAACTTCGACGTTTTTTTAGCAAATTCGAATCCAACGGATTTTTAAAAAAAAATTCAATCGGATCAAACACGGCCGTAGAAATCGTAACTAAAATTAAAAAACCGTTAACAATGTGGCTACCTGTGCTTTGTAATAGTTTATGCTGCTGTTCATGCAAAAAGAAATGCTAAAAATCCTCGTTGTTATGGGGGGGGGGCACGGGACTGACACCTTGGTATACCCCCTTTTAGCCAAGTGTTGACCAAATCGCATTCGAATCCGACGGATTTATATCTGCCAAATCCGAATCCGACGGATGCGGATTTTCATCAGCTCCGTCACATCCCTAATTCTTATTGATATTTATTTTTTAATTTTTTAATTTTTATGTGGTTTTTCTGATACTGAAAATGTCTAAAGGGAAGACCTATGCTTAGATGGGTAGATAATTTAGAGAAACATCTACAGCAACTGAGCATCATATCTTGGAGAAGAAAGGCGTTGACTAGGACTGAGTTGAAGGAGGTGGTGAGGCAGGCCCAAGCCCTACATGGGCTGTAGTGCCACAGGGATAAATGAATGTATGGATCCGCTATTTATTATTTATTTTTGTTGAACGGAAAATAAGTTGGTCTTTGGGGAGTGATGACATGTTGTTTGTATGTGACCCGGGGGGAATATCTGTGACGGGACATGAAACAAGTCAGTCGAAATTTTTTGGGGAAGGATAAAACATTCTGGTTTTGCAAGTGCTTGCAACTGATGTTAGTCTTATTTCTTGTAATGTAAATATACGGAACTATCATTGACGGTTTTGGTGGTAAAAATTTCTTTAGAAATGAAATAGGACGTTTTGATGAAATTCAAAATTCACAAGAGCAACACCGTTAGTTAAATCATTAAACCTAGAAACACTATAGGATAGAAAAACAAATATCAAACTAGCAATAATGCAGAAGACAAATTACTTCTAACTTGGAAAAACATAACAAAGATCTAATACAACTCTTGGAGAGATATTTTGAAAAAAAAACACGTTTCTTATTCTTTTCGCAAGAAGAAACACTTACGAATTCTCGTTCTTTTCGTCTGGAATTCGGACGTTGAATTGGAAGCGTGATGAAACAAGGAAAACCAAACTATGTTAATTTTTAAATCATTTTTAAAAAATTCAAGATAAAAGTAATAAAAGTATGTCTCTTTGTCTGGGTAACTCTTTGGTGGCTTCACCTGTCTCCCGTATCTTGTTGTTGTTGCTGCCGACTTCGCCAGCTGAGTATTGACTGTTGCTGATGACCCATTTCTTCCAACGCCGGGAGCGTGTTCTTCATGCTCTATTTCTGGTGTGTCATACTCAAAAGTATCTGTCACACCTCTCCTTCCACGAAATGCCTGTCTCAGCGTGTTGTTGTTTCGTCTGTATGTCACACCATCGTTAGTCTTAACAATTTATCACCGTGGCGTCGTTGCTGCCGACACGACGACTGCTGGCTGCCACGAGCCATTCGATTTTTTCTGAATAGTTGCGTTGCTTTCACGCTGAGAGTGTGTACGTCCGTTGATTTTGTTTGATTCGTTGTAATATTTCTTCTGTTGTGACCTCTGATATTTGTTGCTTATTACGCCAACAATTTTATTCAGATTCAGCTTTTGACAAGCTTGCAGACCAAGGTTTGGCTTTGAGTGCGTCTTGACTATTTGAAACTCCAGTACCTCTGTCTTATCTTTCACAGAGCATTTGATTGATGTTTTGCCTACAACAGGCACTGATTCCCCACTGTATGTAGTGAGCCTTGCTGTTGATTTCTGCATTCTTCCTATTCTTAGTTGACTAAACAATCTGTGTGGCAGAATGTTTACTTGTGCCCCCGTATCCAGTGTGAACATCACTGGCCTCTGCTCAAGTGTAACGATTGTCCTCCATTCATCACTTGTTGCGTGTTGCGTGGACACAATTCCTAAGCAGAATGTTTGACTATAGTCCACGTGATCTTTCAGGTGACGGTTGACAACTTTTACCCGTTTTGACTTGCATACAGCAGAAAAGTTATTCAATTTTCCACAGTTGTTGCATAACTTGCCATAAGCAGGACATTTTCTAGGCTCATGGTTTCTTCCACAATACTTGCACTGGCCTGCCCTTATGTGTGCACTTGACCTTTGAGCTTGCTTGACATGTTGACTTGTCTTGTGCGTACTTGATCTCTCTTGTGCCTTTGAGTTTACAGCTTGAACATTCCTTTCTTCATTTAACGCCTTAAGTTGCCATTTTGACGTTTCCGCCGCTTTGCATATAATTTCAGCCCTATTCAAATTCAGGTCTACTTTTCTTAGTAGTCTAGCCCTGAGATATTCATTATTTATTCCAGCCACAATTCTGTCCTTTATTAACGACTCTGTTAAATTCTGAAATTCACAAGTCTTTGCTTTAACTTTAAGGTCTGTGATAAAATTATCGAAACTTTCTCCCTCACCTTGCTTTCTGGAGAAAACACGTGTCTCTCGACTGTCACATTCTTTTTTGGTAAACAATAATTCTCGAATTTCAGTAATAAGCACTTCACTGAATGAATATCCGTGTCACAATCGTCACATTCCTGTTCAGTCCGTTGGAATGTGTTGTACACTTCTACCGCTTCCTGGCCTATAACATGCAGCAGTGTCATGCTCTGTACGTCTTTGCTTTTTGTATCGAGTCCACTGGCTATCTTATATATCTGGAAAGACTGCTTAAATCTCTTCCAGTTGGCAGCAATGTTTCCTTGTAGCTCAAGTGGTTGTGGCGGGTGGAGTCGATCCATCTGTCACGTAATAGGTATGGCGTCTGTATTTCAAATATTCTTGAGGTCCTTTACTTCTGACACCATGTAATAGCTTATTATGGCTAGTCAAGAGACAAGTCTTTAACACACTGTGGTCTGTTAACAACTGTGTTTAATTGCTATATACAATTCACTGTAATCAACTGTACAATCAACTGCCTAAGCAGCTCGTATGCAATCAACTACATTCAACCTCGGTTGCCTCTTGAACCGTACATTTATAGCCAGCTATCCTCTCAGTCCTTGACCAGGCACGCTTACAGTTAACCTCTCAAACCACATGTTTCATACCAGGTCAAGTCATTGCATTCTCATACAATGTAAACACAACAACACGTCTCTCACATCAATCCCAAGTCCTTCCAACTCGGACTCACGAAGAGTCATATTTTAGTATAAGACTAGCGCAGCGAGAGAGAGAGATAGAGAGAGAGACAGAGAGAGAGAGACATAGAGAGAGAGATATACAAAGAGATAGTGGAGGATTTAGATTTGTCTATGTGAGGGGCCAGGAGAATTTCAGGGGGGCCCGCCAAATTTTACTTATATCTGAGCATTGCGTACATACTAATTATTAGCCTAATAATTTAGTAAATTTTCTAAATCATTGTACAAGTCAAACAGAATCAACAATATAAACGGATATGTTTTCCAAATAGTAACGTACATTTATTTCAATAGTATATTTATTGATCTAACAAGGAATCTTAGTTTATGCGAATTTATATAGAGCCCTGAGCCCTATATAAATTACTTTCTAAGTGATTTCATTGAAGCAAAACGATTTATCGTTGATTCGAAGTCAACGTTCTCAGCTAGATAATGTTCAACTGAAATTAATGCCAATCAAGACAGGCATTCGTTTGTCATTGTTGAGTTCAAATAATTTTTGATTATTTTCAATCTACTGAAACATCTTTCAACAGTAGCACTGCTAACAGGAAGATTCAAGTAAATTTTTATAGAGTATTGACAAATTTTGGAGACCTGATGCAACTTGTTTTTCAGTCAAGAATGGCAGAACTTCTTTAAGTTGTAGTTCACTAGTTAGTGATGGACGTTTGATGCATACAAATCTTTGAAGGTATCTTCGATTGTTTCTTCAAGGTTAATGTCGTGTTTGTAAAATTAACATAAACTTCGAAAATGATATTTATTTTCTTCCGACATTAGTGATGGATCAATACAATAGAAATAAGTAACTCCTCCCCGAAAGTCATTAAATCGATCATTTATTTGTGTTACAAGTGTATCAATGATAGTGAAGTACGTTTCAGATTTAAAGCGTGTAGTTGGATCATCAGCCCTTTCCTCTCTGCTAAGTTGCTTGCCATACTTTTATTGTCTGCCATTCGCTTTCTTTAAATTCTGTTTTAACATCTAGTTTGGAACAATTTACATTCAGCATTTCAAAAGCTTTATCGCTTCTCATTTCATTAAACTTATTTCTTCCAACATCGAACAATTGTTTTGCAAATGCAATGTCAATGTCCTTGCGTTGCAAGTAGTTTGATAACACGAAGATATTATCCAACAACTTGTGTACAAATAGCATCAGAAAAACAAAATAATATTTGTTATTAAAACAGATTGTCCCTTAGCTTCTGCTCTGACACTTACTTTATATTTTGTTGATTCCCCTGAGTTTATATCTTCAAATGTGGCTAGAATAGCAGAGAATGATCCAACAAATGCATCAATTGCATGCTTACGGCTTGCCCATCTTGTATCAGAAAGTCGTTTCAGAGTATCTACTGTTGATTCATTTTGAGATTTCTGATGTTCTTTAAGAGTATGATAACGTGGTAAACTAGACGTAAGGAATACATACAAATTTTCAGCTGTGCCAAAAAATAACTGTACATTATTGTTTACAGACATTGCTTCGATAGTAACCAAATTCAAAACATGGGCACAACAGTGAACATAGATGGCATTGGGTGAAAGTTTCTTTATTTTAGTTTGAAGGCCACACTTAATTCCAGACATCTCAGATGCGCCATCGTAAGCCTGTGATATCAATGTTTCGCTTTTGTAGTTCCCTTAAAATCTTCTGAGTTAATGCGGCAGCATTGCTGTTTACCAAAGTATAAAAGATTATTAATCTTTCCACAACATGTCCTGATTTTAAAACTGATTCGTAAAGAAACAGACATCTGATAAATCCTAGATATATCAATGGTTGAATCAATAATTAAAGAAAAGAATTGTGCAGACTTTACTTCATTATCAATTGTCGCCCATAATTCAGATGCGAGTGATTGAAAAAAATTATTTTGCACATCATGACTTAAATAAAGTTCATTTTTCTTTTCAAACTTTAGATGCCCGTCCAAAGTGGAATCATATTTGGATAATAAAGATATCAATTCACGAACATTTCCAGTATTTCTACAACGACTATCACTAAAACAAGAATGTTCTCTGTGACCTCTGAATGGCAAACCTTGTTTTGCTAAGAACAACATCAACATTATCATCCGTTTCACTACTTCTCTATTCTTTTCCACTTGGCAACGATCCTGACTGATCATACCAGATATTACAGTTTCATAATTTGAAATCGGATATTAAGCAAGCCAATATTGTCATATTGCAATTTGGTGTTGAATAGAAGTTTCGTGTTTAGCAATCTTTTTTTATGCTCTAGTGACACACTTTTAGCAAGCTGCCCCTGCCCTATTGCTAAATCCGCCACTGGAAAGAGAGACAGAGAGGAGAGACATATGGAGAGAGAGTGATATGCTGAGAGACAGAAGAAAAATGTGGCTACGATGTGAAATGTAACTAATCTATCTCGTTGGAAAAGATTTGCATCTGATTAATAACATAGATTTGCTCTAAAATCTGTTAAGTGCCAGCTAGAAAAGTGAAAGGTTCATGAACAATCAAATTTCTATCAATGATGGGAATAACATCTCAAACATGTAACTTACTGTAGACACTTTATAGGAACATAACAATAGGGTAGCAACCTCATCAAAGTGAATACTTTTACAATTAAAATAATAATATGTTTCACGATAGCATTGTGTATAACAATTAGAATAACCATTACGTCTTTATCAGTGGCGTAGCGAAGGAGGGGGGGGGCAAGGGGGGAATGCCCCGGGCGGCACCTTGCCAGGGGCGGCAAATTCCTAGTCGTTCATTAGTTTCTAACAATGAAACTTTTATAAGAAAATAGAGCTTTTTATGGAAATAAAATAAAAACCAAAAATAAATTAATAAAAGAAATAAAGGAAGTATCATAAAGTATGTGAACGTTTGACCCGCAAAAACTTCAAGCTCGTTATTGGATATAAATTATACTGATACATATTGTACTGTACTGAAAAAATACAACAGTGGCTTAGGTAGCATGAAAACGTGACACTTATGAGGTGGTAACTTAATTTATTCTTAAAATTTGACAGCCGCTCCTGTTGTAAAAGCAAATCTTACTGTACTCCATAACTTTGAAATATGAGACAATTGAATGCTTCAAGTGGCACATTGTTGGGCAGGGGCGGCAAAATCCTCGTTGTTTATTAGCTTCTAAAAACAAATAACGCCAATTTAACGTTTAATAAAAATAAAAGAAAAGCGAAGATAAAAAAGTGAAATAAATGAAGAAACTATATTAAAATATGTAAACGTTTATAATGCCAAAACTTCATATTCCATTATTAATCTAAAGCAGGGGCCCAGAGTATAATATGCGGCTCGTACGTACGTAGATGTTGTGATATTATGTCGATATTAATTTTATTTGTTTATAATATTCTCTATATTTAAAAAACAATAAATTCTAGTATTTCATTCAATCTAGGGATTACTCGGTTTTATGACCCCAGAATAGATTAGTGACAATTAGTCAATAATTGTTAACATCGTTATTCGTACCTGCATTTCAGCTCAAACGTAAGTGGCTTTTATTTACTATTTACAATTTGACCGTTTTAGTAACAATTGTAATTTAAAGTCCAATAGACATTGATTTAACCATGAATGCTCACAAGAAAAGAAAGATTGAGGACAAATGCCTTGTTTTTAATAAGGAATGGACCTCTAAATATTGCTTCACAAGCGTTGGCAGCAAAGCAGTCTGCTTGCTGTGCCGTGAGTGTGTGAGCGTCTTTAAGTAGAACAACTTAAAAAGACACCACCAAACAAAACACAATTTTTAGCACAATTTTACGAACGAAGAGAGGAAAAAGAATTGCCAGGAGTTGGTTAACAATTTAAAGAAGCAGGAAAATGTTTTCACCTAACAGTGTTTAATACAAGATGTTGCAACCGAAGCTATTTTGGTGCTGTCTCATAAGATGGTAAAACGGAACAAATCCTTTTGTGACAGCCATTTTATCAAGGAATGCTTTTCAGATGCAGCAAGCATTGTGCCCAGAACAGAAAAATAATTTGATAGCATTTCTTTATTAATGAGAACTGTAGTCAGGCGTATTCAACAAAATAATTGACCATTTGATGCACCAGCTTCGAGATACAAGCAATGACTTTTTATTGTACTGTCTTGCGTTGGACGAAAGTACCGATGTACATGACACAGCACAATGAACTTATCTTGTCTATGCAGATGCTCCTTCTATGCAGAAGATAATTGCGTCCACAGACCATGACAGATGATCTGTTGGCAAGTGATGCCGCGTTCATGGGCCACGGCTTTGTGGGTTCCACGCATTACCCAGCCGCCTAACTAGCGTTAGGTACCCATTTGGAGCTGGGTGACTCAGGGACGCCCTAGGCCCCTGGAACAAATCCTTGCGTTCACATAAATTAGAACACGTGACCATCGGTAAGCCAGTCGAGCGATCTGCCACTCGAGCACCACGTCCCCCAATTGTTGGTATTTATGCGGAGAATAAACACTCGTTGTGAGCTTACCGAAGAATTACTTAGTGTTGAGCCACTGAAAGACACAACTAATGGCAAGGATTTATTCGATGCTTTTGTGTACTGTGTTCAAATAACTGGTTTGGTGCGGAACAAAATAGCAAGTGCAACAACCGATGGAACGCGAGCTTTTCCTGGAAATAGAAACAACCCCGTAAAAATAAAGCTTTTGACTATAAATCCCTTATATATGAGACAGAACTTAAAGTATTGATTATGTTCCAACGCGACAAATATTTACAGCCTAAGACTGAGTGAAATCCTCCTCCACGAGATGTGGTCATCGATGGCTGGTGTGAAGTCAAGTGACCCGTAAAATGTAAACAATAGCGACCGCTACATATAGTTTATATAGATAAACTAAAAATGCATTAATGTGATAACTGTACGTTCGCTCGATCTGATACGATGCATTGTTCGGTGACACGCGCCTATGTGCCAAATTTCAGCTCGATAGCATCACGGGAAGTGGGTCATTTTTTACTTTTGTTTTTCCACCCTCCCTCCCGACCGACCGCGAGCCCAAGACAGAGACGGCGGTGAAGTTAATAAAAGGGATTTAAATAAAAAAGACCCGTATAAACAAAGTTTTTGACTATAAATCACTTATATATGAGACATAACTAAAAGTATTGATTATGTTCAATCGTGACAAACATTTACAGACTGACACCGAGTAATATTCCCTGGCTTTGAAAATGGGGGAAGGGACGGGAGGGAGTGTGGGCCAGACGGGTGCGTCAAAGCGTGACTGAACCCCGTCACGTGAAAAAAAACAATAACAAACAGTGATATTGAATTACATTTGTTGTATAGAGAAAAACTAAAAATGCATTAATTTAATAACTGTACGATCGATCGATCTGAAAGTTTGATACGATGCATTGTTAGGTGACACGAGCCTATGTGCCAAATTTCAGCTCGATGGCATCACGGGAATTGGGTAATTTTTTACTTTTATTATTTCGCCCTCCCGACCGACCGACCGAGAGCCCAAGACAGAGACGACGGTGAAGTTAATAAAAGGGATTTAATAAAACAAACCCGTAAAAACAAAGTTTTTGACTATAAATCCCTTATATATGAGACATAACTAACAGTATTGATTATTTTCAAACATTTACAGACTGACACCGAGTGATGTCCCTTGTCTTTAATAAATGGGGGTGGGATGTGAGGGGGTGTCGGCACGACGGTCGGCGTCAACACGACGGTCGGCGTCAACTCAAACTCACGTGAAACTGGCAGAAGAAAAACAATAACAAACAGTGAATTTTGAATTACATACCTCATATAAGGATAAACTAAAAATGCATTAATTTAATTACGGTACGTTCGATCGATCTGAAATTTTGATACGATGCATTGTTAGGTCAGACGGGTCCGTGTGCCAAATTTCAGTTCGATCGGATCATGGGAAGTGGGTCATTTTTGACTTCTGTTTTTCCGCCCGCCCGCCCGCCGAGCCCAAGACAGAGACGGCCGCGAAGTTAATATAAGGGATTTAAAAACGTAGGTCCTGTGAAGTTGATACAAAAAATAAGACATAAAATTAAAGAAGAAAATTCTGAGCATAAACTCTATTCTCTCTTCATCAGTAAAATAAACAAGTGTAAGGGCAGATCAAGGTTGACTGACTGCAATTTGAATGCAGTCAGGCTAATCGCAAACAGTTAACTGGTTCCACAGTTAATGAACATTATCCAAAATTGTGAACAGTTGAATGCTTCTCATTAATTATAATTTTACAGTATGGTCAGCTTATATTTAAATTATGTTCCTCCTTCTTCATAGTCTTCTTATCTTATCTTATCTGTTACAGACGCTCCTTCTATAAGAAGATTATTGCGTCCTACGCTTATCTACGGTTTGTGTTTAGTCCTGCATTTTTATTAGAGATTTAAATGTTGATAAAGTGTTGGTTTTCCTGTTTTCTTCAGGCAACTCTACCACGCCCAAATTCCGGATGGGAAAAACGAAAATTTGTATGTGTTTGTTCTTGCATACGGAATAAGAAAGGTGTTTTTATCCTTATGTCTATCTGAGAGTTGTATTAAGTTATCTTTGTGTTGTATTTCCAAATTAGAATTAATTGCTTATGTATGATTACTACTTTACTCTTGGCTCTTCTCTCCTCCAGTGTTTCAAGGTTTAATGATTTAACTAATGGTGTTATTCTTGTCAGTTTTGAATATTCTCCAGTAATGAATCTGGCAGCTCTTTTTTGAATCTGTTCTAGTTTATCAATGTTATCTTTGGTGGATGGGTCCCATACAGAAGATGCATATTATAATACAAGTCTCGCCAAAGTGAGGTAGCATTTTAGTTTTATATCTCTATTACATTTGTAAAAGTTTCTTTTCATAAAGCCCAAGGTTTTGTTTGATTTTTTAATAACTTCATTGACATGGGGATTCCATGATAGTTTCTCATTTATTATTACTCCTAAGTATTTTGCATCTTTAGTTTGTGTCAGTCCTTTTCCATGAATGAAATATTTTGAATTTATTTGTTTCTTTTTCTTTATTACTCTTAACAGTTGGCACTTTTCTGGGTGGAAAGACATACTCCAGTTAGTTTCCCATTTTATCAATTCATCTAAGTCTTTTTTTTTAAATTTTGCTATCTTGTTCTGATTTAATTGTTCTATAGATTATACAATCATCAGCAAATAACCTAACGTTTGTTCCTGTTGAGACTTTGTTGGGTAAATCATTTATATAAATTAAAAAGAGTAAGGGACCTTGCACAGTTCCTTGTGGAACTCCTGAGTTAAACTTTATTGGTGCATATTTTGATCCATTAATTATTACAGTTATTCATGATGACAGGTAACAATAAACTTTAGTTGAAAATAATAATGAATAGTAAATTCTTATTATCAAACTGTTTCAGTTCGAATTTTAAAATGTAATTTACATGAGTAATAGAGCGTGAATGTGAAATAAAATGAAAATTATATGGTTAAAATCATTAATTCATATTTCATACTTTGTAAATTGTAATTGAAGTAGACAAAATATACATGCTGCCCACCTATAACAATAAAGTTTTCAATGCGGCGCTCCGTAGAAAATGTTTGCTCACCCCTGATCTAACGTCTTCTGATACTAATGCAAATGAGCTGAAAAACATAGGTGCTGAAGTAGTGTACGAACATTATAAGTTTTTTAACGTAAGTAAACTACTTAAAAAATTGTTAGCGTAGATATATTGTTTTCCCTTCGAAAGCATCATTATTTTAATGTAATTAGTTTTGTGGCAAAAACAAAAATAATTAACAAAATTGCTTATCTAATGGAATTAAAACTTGGCATAAAATAAATCCAAAATTAGCCACTCATGAACAAGTGATCATCAAGTTGTTATTGTATTTGTACGTCTTTGTTTTTTTGAGATGGGAAAGAATCAGAAATCGGATAAAAAAAGAACAGACTATTAATAAAGAGCCACAAAAAGTTGTAAAAGAATTTAAAAAAAAACAAAGTGGCAAGAGGTTCTTGTTACAATGTTTCACATTATTAAATCCTGGCAAAATTTCATGTGGTTTTTTGTGTGGTCACCGAGAGGACAATACTGTTGCAAATAAAGGCAATATTCTGGAACGATGCCATTTTCTTTTCAAAGTATGATTGAGCCCGCCGAGAAAATCTTGTGAAAAAGGGTTTCACAAAAATGTCATCTAAAATTCCAAGTGAGCTCATAGCTATTTTAGGAGACACAGTTCGCGAAAAATCACCTTTCTTCAGGAAAAAGTTACCAAATATTATTCCAATGTATTCGATAGCTCTTCATATATTTCACATAAGGATCAAACAAGTCCAGTGGTTAGATATGTAAAGATTGAAAAAAAAACTTGTTAGATTTCATTGAAGCAAAAGTAAATCCGCTTACATTTCTGAAATGATTTTAAATAAGTGATGATCTAAAATAATGGACTCCTGAGACCCTACGTGTGTTAATACTTCTTCATGGTTTGATAAATGCATACAATTTCAATTTTATTCAAGAAATGAAACTTTGTATAGTGTCCTTATAACTTTCTAATCCTACATGTGGAAGAAAATCAGAAGCTCCGAGCCTAGTGATCTTCGTGGGTCTTCCTGGAAGACCCTCCCAGCTATCTGGCCCCCTCCCCCAGAAAAGGACGTAACAGTTGGGAAACTCCCCCCCCCCGGAGCGGTCGCTTCTGAAGCGGCAACCTGGGCATCCAGGACAGAAAGTGGAAGATGCCTCCCACTAAGTTTGGCCTCACAAGGAGGGGTGGAATTTCTTTACTACGACCCGCTACCACTTTGGCGCCGCCCCGGCAAAGCATACGAGTCTCAATGGTTAGGACCACCGATATAACTTTCTAATAAAAATATCTTTACTATATAGCGTTAACATTTATTTATTTATCTTTTCTGTTATTATTATTTATTTTTTGGGGAAGGGGGCGGAAAAGTTTGCTCCTGCCCAGGGCGGCACATATCCACGCTAACCCGCTGGTCTTTATATGTCATTTGGTTAGTATCCATCAATTTCATTCGGTTTATGTCTATAGCTGTGACTGTATGACTGTATGCGTGTATGACTGTATGACTCTATGTATCGGTGGGTTAATGATTTCCAGCTTCGACCAACTGTTTATATTTACATACGCCCATACTCAGGCCAATCTTGTCAACACGTGTTTTAATATGATTGGAGACGGTCATTAGTTGTTTTTTTGTCTCTTTCGTCTCTAAGTCATTGTATTCTCGTGTATGGAAGGGTGTAGAACGTGTAGCAAGGGAGAATTATTAACAATGATAGCGAAAGTTTCTATGTGCCTTCTAGTTTTGGTGAGCTGTTTGGTTTGTGGTAAGTAAGAACGCGTGCAACATTTAGGATAATAAGTAAATATCACTTTTAACAGTTGAGGTATTCACATCACAATGTTTTAAAGCTAATTTTGTTTTTAAATATCCACAAATCAATTTGAAAACGCTGGATTTTCATATGGAAAAACTGTTAATGTCATTGTATAACTGGCATACTTTATGAATATGTTTGGTTCTTTCTGAAGGACATGCAAAAATCAAAACGGTATACGCCCTGAAAGCAGAATTTGGAACGCCTCTGATCTGGAGTAGTGACGTTGACCTCTTTCTCGATCATCCAAATGAAAGCATGGCCAGTGCCGACAATTACTGCTCTCTCAATGATCACGAATTCTGTATAGAGGAAGGTGGACAGCCTACAACAGTAAGTAATGAAATACCAATTAGCTCTCTATACTTGAGACATTGCATTGAACAGGCCTTTCCCAACTTTTTCAGGGCTGTATTTCAATATTTTATGTGTTGCTTATTCATGTGGGGTGCGGTGGTGTGGGACGCGACTGGCGTACCGATGGTCATGGGTTCGAATCCATGTGAAGGCAATGATTTGTTCCCGGGGCCTAGGGCGTCCCTGAGTCACCCAGCTCTGAATGGGTACCTAACACTATTTAGGTGGCTGGGTAATGCTTGGAACCCACAAAGCCGTGGCATGTGAACGCTGCATCACTTGCCAACAGATCATCTGTCATGGTCTGTGGACGCAATTATCTTCTGCATAGAAGGAGTTTTTGTATAGATAAGATAAGATAAGATACCCTAAGCCAATCATTTAAAGGCATTCCACTCCTGTGATCAAAATCATACTGTACTATCTTTGCCATGACTTCTTGCTCGCAGCGTGTAAGTTGCTGATTCTGATCTTTGATTAAAGGGGCCTTAGTTTAAATCTATTAAATTATTTGCCTCATTATTGGCTTACTGACAGACCCTGCAACGCTGCATACGACGAGTAAACAGCAATTGGGCATACCTCAAACCCAATTTGATAAAATCCAGAAGTTACACAAATAATGTATCGCACCCTGTATTGCGTATATAAAATTTTGACCAGTTCTTTTGTTATCTTAGCACAGTTACTTCAAGTAAGCGAATAGTTCAGAAAATATCACATCTTTATAGCGATGGGGGCCACCAACAGACCGTTGTATGTAGTTTCAATTTCTATGAGTTTAGTTTACTTCTATTTCGATGTTTCCTTTAACATTGTGTCACTGTGAATTGTCTGTGAAGTTTATTGGTGATTTTAATATTATATTTCAGAACACCAACAGCTCCAATATCATGATGCTAAAGAGTTGTTCACAAGCAGGGGCTGATAATTTCACGTGTACGTTTGAGTTCAAGATAAACCAGGTTGGCTGGTATGTGTGCCGAGGATCGTTGCATGAAGGAGGTTCATCCTCTTTTCTCTACATCAGGGTGTCAGGTAAGTTGTATAGTCATCCAGATTAAATTATACCAATTATCGTATCTATACATCATGGTGTCAGGTAAGTTGCATTGTCATCCAGATTAAATGATACTAATTATCTTATCTATACATCATGGCGTCCGGTAAGTTGTATTTCCAACCAGATTTAATGACACCCATCAAACTTTCTATAAACTGTAGCATCATGTGTACTACCATCCACAGTAAATGACAATATTTTGTTATATCCCTGATTCTAAACAAAAGATCTTTGGAATTTTGGTGCCAGCTAAAATTAAAAATTGTGATAATTAGCAAAATAATGGGTATTTCCTATCTTACTGAACTTTTGTCGGTCTACTCACACACTCGCCAGTTACTCTCTTTTGCAGACACACGCATTCTGTCTGTTCCTAAGACACGCACTAAAACATTTGGCGAAAGTTCGTTCTCCTTTTGTGCAGCCAAACAATCGATCTCTCTACCATACACATCCGTAATATTCAAACAACCAAGTCCTTCAAGACTTCACTTTAGACCAGGGGTGAGCAAACTTTTTCTACGGAGGTCCGCATTGAAAACTTTATTGTTATAGGCGGGCCGCATATATATTTTGTCTACTTCAATTATAATTGACAACGTGAATAAAAATAAAAAAAATTAATGATAATAACCATGTAATTGTCATTTTATTTCAAATTCACACTCTATTACACTTGTACATTACATTTTAAAATGTGAATTGAAATATTTTGTAATTTGATAATAAGATTTTACTATTCATTATTATTTCAACAAATTTTTATTGTTGTCATAATAACTATGAAGAAGTAGGAACATTATTTACATATAAGCCGACCATAGAGTACAATTATAATTAATGAGAAGTATGTGACTCAACACTAAGTAAGCTCCAAACGGTTGTTTATTCCCCGTATAAATACCATAAATTGTGCTATGTCCTGTACATCGGTACTTACGTCCAAAGCAAGAGAGTACCAAAAAAAGTCTTTGCTTGCATCTGGAAGTTGGTGCATCAAATTGTCGCTATTCTTTCAAACCCGCATGATTACAGTTCTCCTTGATAAAGAAAGTCTGTCAAATTTTGTTTTCTGTTCCGGACACATAATGCTTGCTGCATCTGACAAGCATTCTTTGATGAACTTGCTGCCAGAAAAAGACTTTTTCCGTTTTACAGTCACCAAACTGGCTTTGGTTGCAGCATCTTGTATTAAAGACTGTTTGGTGAAAACAGTTTACTGCTTCATTAAATTATTAACCAACTCTTGACAATTCCTTTTCTCGTTTCGTTCGTTATATTGTGCCCGAAATACAAATGTTTTGTATGGTGGTGTCTTTTGAAGTTGTACTCCTTAAAGACACTCACACACACACAGCACAGCAAGGAAACTGCTTTGCTGCAATCGCTCGTCCTCAATCTTTCTTTCTTTTTTTTCTTCTTTTTTACACGCTTTTATTCAAGTCACAATGTTTGTATGTTGTATCCATCCATCCTTCAAATATTGAAACGTAAAATTAAACCTTTTCTGATGGTCCTAGAGATCTCACAATTTTACCACAGATAGATCTTGGATGACAATGTATTGTATCAAAATTTCAGATCGATCGAATGTACCGTAATTAAATTAATCAATTTTTAGTTTATCTCTATTTATCACTATTTAGAATGTATAGTCGTCTGCTAGAGTTGACCTCCACGGCTCACTGGTTTCACTCAAGCCCTCGTTTACCAAATTCCCGTGTTTACATCAAGGACAAGGGAGATGGGCGCGTTTCAGTCTGTAAATGTTTGTAAATAAAAGCGTGTCCTTTTTAAAAAAAGATTTTTTTTACATTTTACGTATTCTTTATTATTTTGGCAGCACTCATGGTTAAATCAATGTCTATTTACTTTTGAATTACAATTTTTACAAAACTCCAATGTGTAGATAGTAAACTAAAGGCACTACCGGTTGAGCTGAAATGCAGTTTCAAATAAGGATGTTAACAATAATGACTAATGATCATTAATCAATTCCGGAGCCGTAATACTGCTTTAATATCCCTAAATTCAAATCAAATACTCAGAATAAGATTTAAAAAATATACGAAAATTCTAAACAAAGAAAATTAACATTGACATAAGATCGCAACGTGTTCATGCCTACGGGCCGCATAACATCCTCTGGCGGGCCGCATGCGGCCCGCGGGCCGTAGTTTTCCCACCCCTGCTTTAGACATCTTTTCAAAATGTATTTTCAAAATTAATGAAACGACATTTCTTTTAATGATTAACGTAGCTCATGTGTAACGTATTGTCATTTATGTGGTTGTTATGATATGAGTGTTTATTTAATACTTATATGTATGTTATTATCTTCATGTAAAGCGTGGTGAGCCCAGTTCCTTATTTGGATACAGCGTTATATAAATTATCAATTAATTATTTATTATTATTATTATTTCGAAACACTAAATAAGAGTGTGCCTGTAACGTATTCGCCGTTGTCACTATGACATATGGACTTAAATCTCCTATACCATTTACGCAGAAACCCGTATTATAAACATCTTGCACAGACCCCCTACATGATGTCTATTTCAATACAATCAAAACATATAGCTGATCAAGAGACCACAATATATATCACAATCGACAACATAAACAGACCACATAAACATTCGACATCAATACAACAATTTTTATATATGACTGTATTAGCGCGTTTTTCTAAGCGCGTATGTATACGATTGTCCATTTTACTGGGGTATATATTAGGGTCGTCGGCAACCTGCGGCTCTTTCTATGTCAAGGTGCGGCTCTTCAGTTCCATGCACAAATAGTAATAATTATATTATTTTATTTTCAAAACTCATGTTAGTGGCTCTTTAAAAAAACTGGTAAATGTTGACAAAAAGTAACTTTTTAGCTCTTCCTCGTATTAAAAGTTTCCAAACTCTGGTGTATATGAATTTTGGGTTCATAGAGATGTGCTAAGAGATGTCAAGTTAAATTTAGTATGTATTACACAGGGTTTCGTTGGAAAGAAATATTTCTGAATGGATTTCGTAAAAAGAATAAGCGAATATATAAGGACGGTGGTCAAGTGGCATGCGCGATCGGCTGGCGTATCGAGGTTCATGGGTTTGAATCTCCCTGAAGGCAGGGAGAACTAAGTCCTCCCAGCTCCGAATTGATGTCTAGAGTGGCTGGGAATAACGTTGTTCCTCATGGACGTTGTCTGTAAATGATGCGTCACTATTCCAGAAGAATATACACCAAAACAAATCCAGGTGAATAGACATCTTAATACATATTTATCAGTAACTCTTTTATATGACGCAGGTCAACTACTTTTTAATACCTAGGAGCTACTATAAGTAACAACAATTATATATAGTGGAATAGATAAAATAAAGAATAGCTAGTGGCTATTGGTCCTGTTTCAAACTGAAAAAGTATTAGCAATTAAAACCTCTTGAGTAAGTCCCAAAACAAAATTATACCATAACCATGGATCCTGTGGTAATCTATTGAGGTGAGATTTGAACTTTTATCAGTGAAGCATGCAATGTGCTCAACACATGGGGAGAAAGATCATGAGGACAAAATATTGCCCAGTTTTGTAAAATGATGTTTGCTGAAGCTGCATGAACTATTTTTAAAGACTCATCCAACTTCTGAAGTCTAAATAATTAAAAATACGGGCTGCAAAACGCATGCTATCTGGAAAGAATTTCAGCCCGAATGCGGCAAAGACAGCGTGTACACAGGAAGCAAGAGTTAAGATGCTAACTGGTCGGCTAGGAATGACATGGATCGATGCGTATGAGAAAGACCTAAAGTTGTTGGTTGTGCGGACATGGAGCAAAAGGCAAATAATTGATCAGTATGAAAAGGAATGATTGAGCTGACCACAGACCTCATGGCTGACCACAGACCTCATGGCTGACCACAGACCTCATGGCTGACCACAGACCTCATGGCTGACCACAGACCTCATGGCTGACCACAGACCTCATGGCTGACCACAGACCTCATGGCTGACCACAGACCTCATGGCTGACCACAGACCTCATGGCTGACCACAGACCTCATGGCTGACCACAGACCTCATGGCTGACCACAGACCTCATGGCTCACAGACCTCATGGCTGACCACAGACCTCATGGCTGACCACAGACCTCATGGCTGACCACAGACCTCATGGCTGACCACAGACCTCATGGCTGACCACAGACCTCATGGCTGACCACAGACCTCATGGCTGACCACAGACCTCATGGCTGACCACAGACCTCATGGCTGACCACAGACCTCATGGCTGACCACAGACCTCATGGCTGACCACAGACCTCATGGCTGACCACAGACCTCATGGCTGACCACAGACCTCATGGCTGACCACAGACCTCATGGCTGACCACAGACCTCATGGCTGACCACAGACCTCATGGCTGACCACAGACCTCATGGCTGACCACAGACCTCAAGGCTGACCACAGACCTCATGGCTGACCACAGACCTCATGGCTGACCACAGACCTCATGGCTGACCACAGACCTCATGGCTGACCACAGACCTCATGGCTGACCACAGACCTCATGGCTGACCACAGACCTCATGGCTGACCACAGACCTCATGGCTGACCACAGACCTCATGGCTGACCACAGACCTCATGGCTGACCACAGACCTCATGGCTGACCACAGACCTCATGGCTGACTACAGTCCTCATGGCTGACCACAGACCTCATGGCTGACCACAGACCTCATGGCTGACCACAGACCTCATGGAGACAAAATTGGGTAATTCTATTTCGATTTTCTAAAAATATATAACTATATTATTCCATCTTTAGAAAATACTAAAATGGCTAAGTTATAGAATGGAAAATGTTTATTTTCTACAACGTAAATTACAATAAAAAAGTTTTGAAAGATAACTAGAGCCGAAAATGTTGTGTAAAAACGTGTCTTGTAAAAGCGTTCTTTAATGTGTAGTTCTCTCTTTCTCATTTGTTTCCTAAACTGTTTGGCAAAATTAAACTTATGAATGGCACTGATTTTCGCCATCGAACGTCTATGAAATTCGTATACATAGCAGCATATAGAGTCATCAACTTTTTGTAATCAATAAATCAAATTTAGTTATCTATATCAATTTTTGTAATCAATATCAAATTTGTAAACATTAAAACGTTATCGATTTTTTGCCATTATTTAACGGTATCGTACTTTGCGCAGAAATCAGCACATACTTACGGCTCTTCTTAAAACGTCGTCGATATGGAAACAAATTTAGAAGTCAATTAACTATATAAGAATAGGCCGCGGATCAATTAAGATTTAATATTTGGCCGCATTCGGCCTGCAGGCCGATCTTTGGACACTTCTAGTCTAGAAGTAGTTTGAGTTCTTTTTTAAATTTTTTAAATCCTTTATATTAACTCGTGGTGTCTGCGGCCGACCGACCGACCGACCGACCTTGTCGCCAAAACTTTTGATCGATTTTTAACCCACTTGCTCGCAAGATAGCGAGCTGAAATTTTGCAGGCAGTTTCGTACTAATGATAAAAACAATGTATCAAAATTTCAGATCGATCGTATGTACCGTAATTAAATTATTGATTTTTTAGATTTTTTTATTTATTCCTATGTATCATGCTATTTTTTTAGATAGAGCGTCGCGGTGCGTATTATATTGAACAACCTTTCTGTCGCGCAATAAGGTGCGTATTTTCTTGACAGCTCTTTTTATAAACATATTCCTGATCGGTGCGCATTATATTAAACATGTTTTACGACACAACTGCAATTTTGTATTTCTGGATGGTCTGGCGCTGCGTATTATAATGAAAATTCATTTAATTACTTCTCGTACATAAAGGATTTATAGTCAAAATCTTGGTTTATTTACGGGTTTTTCTTATTTTATTAATTATCTTGCATATTATGTATAATATTCAGCTGGCTCTGTTGTGTATCGGCAATACTGCTTACATGTATGTGTAATATTCAGATGTATCAGATGTGTAGAAGGATTAAGTTCATGTCAAGCTACACGCTTGATCTATGCACACTGATCATCCCCATTACCTTATAAGGACCTTGCGGTTGTCGGACATGTGGCCAAATCGAGGAAATCTAGGCTGATCTATGTCGATTAGTGAGACCACAATGACTTATTAAAACAACAATCCCAACTGCGGAAAGGGGGTTGGGGGGTGGTGTTGGTGCTCTATATCGTTTATTAATTTGAACCTCCAATTAAAACATAACACCGAAAGGTCGTGCACAAATATAGGTAAACTTTCAAAAAAGTCAGAGCACGAAACAGTCACAGGCATCGCTTAGCACCTGAAGTTATGATAGCCTTTACATGACTTACCTGGGATATGATAGATTTTACTTGACTTACCTGGGATATGATAGACTTTACTTGACTTACACATGTGCTGGCATGTACGCGACATACAAGCAGCAACCATCATTAATTATGTCGACCATCTCGTGACGTATACTATATCTACTTTGACATACTGCTCGTCGTGGGACAATTCACGAGAAACCTCATGTCATTCTTCTGTAGTTTGGTCCTCATGTCATTCTTCTGTAGTTTGGTCCTCATGTCATTCTTCTTTAGTTTGGTTTGATGTCATGTAATAGATAACCTCCGATGGCATTTGTGTAGCAGGAACACTGAAAGCGCTTAAACAAGCGATTGTATTCAACAGAGACGGCATGGCCGCTGCATCATTTGGACGCATCAGGAATGTTTAGAATGTAGGTTGACATCTGGTCATTAACACCTAGGCCTGGGGATGTTAGTGCTAATAACACGAATGGTTTTCATTAAAAAAATTTTTTCAACATAATACAATCCATTTCTAACACTGGCTTAAATGTGTGGTAGAGGGTGAAAAGAAGGAGAGGGCGGGATGGGAGGTAGACAGACACAACACTACAGTTTTAGATGCACAAAAAGTTTTTTATCAATACACATACGTAGGTTCATTACACAGTGATACGTTCCACTAACCAGTGTTGGTTCCATTACACAGCGTTAGGTTTCACATAACAATGTTAGGTTCCACTTGACAATGTTAGGTTCCACTTCACAATGTAAGGTTCCACTTCACAATGTTAGGTTCAACTTCACAATGTTAGGTTCCACTTCATAATGTTAGGTTCCAATTCAGAATGTTAGGTTCCACTTCATAATGATAGGTTCCAATTCGCAATGTTAGGTTCCACTTCACAGTGTTAGGTCCCACTTCACAAAGTTAGGTTCCACATCACAATGTTAGGTTCCAATTCAAAATGTTAGATTCAACTTCATAATGTTAGGTTTCAATTCGCAATGTTAGGTTACACTTCACAATGTTAGGTTCAACTTCACAATGTTAGGTTCCACTTCACAATGTTAGGTTCAACTTCACAATGTTAGGTTCCACTTCATGATGTTAGGTTCCAATTCGCAATGTTAGGTTCCACTTCATGATGTTAGGTTCCAATTCGCAATGTTAGGTTTAACTTCACAATGTTAGGTTCAACTTCATAATGTTAGGTTCCACTCACAATGTTAGGTTCCACTACATAATGTTAGGTTCCAATTCGCAATATTAGGTTACACTTCACAATGTTGGTTCCACTTCACAGTGTTAGGTTCCACTTCACAGTGTTAGGTTCCACTTCAAAGTGTTAGGTTCCACTTCACAGTGTTAGGTTCCACTTCAAAGTGTTAGGTTCCACTTCACAGTGTTAGGTTCCATTTCACAGTGTTAGGTTCCACTTCAGTGTTAGTTCCCACTTTACATTTTTAGGTTCCACCTCAAGTCTTAAATTCCAATCCACAGTGTTAGGTTCCATTTCACAATGTTAGGTTCCTCTCCACAGTGTTAGGTTCCTCTCCACAGTGTTAGGTTTCTCTTCACAATTTTAGGTTCCATTTCAAAGTGTTAGGTTCCATTTCACAATGTTAGGTTCCTCTCCACAGTGTTAGGTTTCTCTTCACAGTTTTAGGTTCCATTTCAAAATGTTAGGTTCCACTTCACAGTGTTAGGTTCCACTTCAAAGAGTTAGGTCCCACTTCACAGTGTTAGGTTCCACTTCAAAGTGTTAGGTTCCACTTTAAAGTGTTAGGTTAATTTTCACAGAGTTATGTTCCGCAATACAATGCCATACAAAATTCCTTAAATAATACAGCGCTTGTTGTCAATGTTATTTATTTATAGCGTTCTTAATTGACTAAATTCTTACATACCACACTGGCAGGTACTGCTGCACGCAAATCTGCTTAATAACCTTAATATAACTGCATGGCTGAGGTAACGGTGGTGGCGGATCCATTGTCTAGGGGTGGGGGATCTTCATCCTGCCTTTCTTTGCCACATATCTGGACAAAGCGTTAACAGCTCAAACTTTTGCTTGATCCCTTTATCACAATGGAAACACTTAAGGTCAGATGTATCTTGGAACACTCTCACTTCAGTTCAATATTTCAATCCTATGATCATGATAAAATTATGATCATAAATACCCAGATTCATAACAGATTTCTGAATGTATTTACAATTTCAAAACAACATCCTTCACAGTCCAGCCTCACTTTGTCCGTCTGTCTGTGATACATCAACAATCCGCATGGCGCCCTGTTCCTTGGTCCTCACGTTATCTCTCTGCTCACTACACTTTCCCTTGTGTATTCTCTTACTCTGCCCCACCTACCCTCAAAGATCATCTCATCAACGGGTTATATTCACGGATCCCGTTGCCAGCAATCCGTGTTCACTCACAACAAAAACATCCTTAAAACAGACAAGGGTATCCGATCGTGACACCTGTTGAGTTACAAAGTTAAAATCCTAGACATTGTCTCTTAATTTACAGGCCGTGATGTTGTCCTCATAAATCTACAGTTGGAGTTTGTCTTACTAAAGTTGTAGCCATGTTATTATTTACTAAATTTACAGGTCGTGCCATTGGTTTGTTAATGTTACAGGCTGTGTTATTGTCTTACTAAATTTACAGGCTGTGCTATTATTTTACAAACGTTACGGGCTGTCTTACTAAAAATTACACTCTCCGTATTTTGTTCACGCCCCGGTGACCACTTTACACTACGTTTTCCTCCTTATCTTCCCACAGAACCCGTGGGGGCCGCCCCGTGGTACGTTGAAATGTGGACTATGACAACGCTGATCGTCATCGCGGTGTGCGACTTCGGCTTCCTTATTATGTTCAGCATAGCGAGGTGCAGGAAACGAAAGTTCATCTTGAAAAGAATGACTCGCAAGAGGTGTTACAGGAACCATCTCTTTCAACGTTCAGTTTGTAAGTTTGTCAGTATCACAGTTCAGCGATATTTCCTGCAGGGCATAGTTTCAACGCAGACACACACACAACATTTACCCGTAACGGCGACAATGGTCAAATCGGTGTTTTAAGTATAAACGAATGTTATTATTATTTTGCAAGTAAATAAACAAAAAAGAAAGAAATGAAATTTGTTTTGTTTTAAAAGTTACAATTTTTTTCCAAATTTAACCAAAAAATTTTTTTTCTAAATGTTTTATTGAAAATGATTAAATCTTCATAAACATATTTAAATATTATTTTTTTTCCTATAAACATTTTTAGTCATTAAAATGTTTATAGCTGCATGTAATAAATTCAATACATGCAATACATCACAAATCATTAATATATCTCCTGCAGTACAAACAATGAATGCTCAATGCCATATAGAACTAATCATCGATATCAAGTATGTGGTGGTGATAATAACATTTTCTTCATTACCTTAATTAGTCAACAGTTGTCACATTTTACTTTTACAGCGTTTGATGGAACTACCACTTGCTAGAGAAGAAATGAATTCTACAAGAATCAGATCTTGACTATGACCTCTAAAACATATAATTCAAACAATGACCTCTAAAAGCATCATACTCTAACAATGACCTCTGCAAGCATCAAATTTCAACGATGACCATAACACGCATCTGACTCTTTCAATGAACTCTACATGCGTCCAAACTTGAAGATGTCTCTACATATATGAATCTAATCTTAAAGGTGACATCTTAAGTTATCGAACCTTGAATGCACAAGGCATCCGCGCCATCCGTTGAGATGGAACTCACCAAGATTTTTTAATCAAGCAACTGAAGTGAAGAATTGTGAAAGCAGATTGCGACAAACAGGAAATATGTACATAAAATACAATTATGTCATCATTTTAATAAATGATTCACTTAAAATTTTAAACCAACAACGTTAATCCATTGTGTCAATAGTTAGTTAGCATGTGTTGTCTCTCTTTCTTACCTCTGGTCAACAACAAAGAAATGAAATACACCCACAAGTTAATTACGTAAAACACATTTACCTCCCTCTGAAAATAACAATAATAGTAAATTATATATAAAAAATATAAAAACACATATTTATAAATTTGAAGCATAATAATGGTCTAATAATGTGTGAGTTAAGAATTTTTAAGTGCTTTACATTAAAAATTGTTCTTAATTTATACGCTATTGCTGAATAGTCTTTCTATTTTATTTTTTCACTTCATCCAACTAACACTCTATTACGGATATACCACACATGTTTGAACATTTGTATATAATATTGAGTATGTAACTAATCTATTTTGAGATTGAGTGCTGTGTGTTTTCTCAAGTTTCTGAAAATGTCTATAAATTGCGGTGAGCCCAGCCGTTGTCTTAAGAACTGCGCTTTGTTGGTGAACAAAATAAATGAATACAAACATCAAGATTGATATGTTGACGTCATTTATGACAATTCCATCCGGTCGGCTGGTTATATATCAACGTTCTCTCTTTGTATCGATTGCCGTCACTCGGAAATATCAAAACAACATCTTATGATTTAACAAATTGTCTTGCTAAAATCAAAACATCAAATTAAAAAAAAATTATCTTTAGTTTTAATATACGGTCTTGACTATTTCAAGGGGAATAACCAAATTAATTTGAGACGATATCTAACAGTGTAAAAATAGTCATTGCTCTCCCCTGATTGTCTAGTTGAAACGGATAAAGTGTTTAATCGGGCATTCGTACGAATGTCTTGGAGGATATGACTCGAATCAAATGAATTTCATTCTTTGTTTTAAATATCTTTTTTTAACTCTGCACAATAACTGTCAGAACTTAGGAAAAGTATATGATTGTTATTCAAAGTTATCGTTTTATTAAGTGAAACAAACAATAAAGTATTTGAATAATAAGTGAAACCAAAACATGTTATCTGCCCAGTATTTTATTCTATGATCGCACAGCTTTAAATTATGATCCGTAAATATCATCATGGTATCACTGAGGTGATAGTTGGCTGATGTAGGGAATCCTATCACCATCTTTCATATGGTCTGAGGTGATAGTTGGCTGATGTAGGGAATCCTATCACCATCTTTCTTATGGTCTTTTCGTGGTAGGCACATTCGAAAGTTTTCCCTGGGTACACTATTTATTATACAAGAGCTTGATCTCGTATGAAGTGAATATCTAAAGGAAATGAATGTGTGGCAGGGGCAGCTATTGTATATTCTGAAAATAATCTAAAATATCCCATTAATTTATTTTTCCCTTATGTAACTCTGTGAGACATATTTTGGTATATTCCTGATTCTAAACAAAAGATCTTTGGAATTTTGGAGCAAGCTAAAATTAAAAATTGTGATAATTAGCAAAATAAATGGGTATTTCCTATCTTACTGAACTTTTGTCGGTCTACTCACCCACACTCGTCAGTTATGCTCTTTTGCAGACACAAGCATTCTGTCTGTTCCTAAGACACGCACTAAAACATTTGCCGAAAGGTCGTTCTCCATTTGTGTAGCCAAACAATGGATATCTCTACCATTACCCATCCGTAATATCTAAACAACCAAGTCCTTCAAGACTTCACTTTAGACACATCTTTTCAAAATGTATTTACAAAATTAATGAAACAACATTTCTTTTAATGATTAACGTAGCTTATGTGTAATGTACTGTAATGTATGAGGTTGTTATGATTTGAAAGTTTATTTAATACTTATATCTATGTTAGTATCTTCATGTAAAGCGTGGTGAGCCCAGTTCCTTATTTGGATACAGCGCTATATAAATTAATTATTTATTATCTATATATATAATTCTCTACGTGGTCGGACCCTGCCAGACAAGCTGCAAGTATGTTCAACAGATACTAATTTTAGAAAGCAGCGCACCAAATAACTTCACCAGCAATGCATCAAAAGGTGTGCAAATTAAATATGCGCTGTAAAAAAAAATATATGACGTCATTGTTTTCGCTGATATTTTAATTTTGTAAAAAGGGAACAATGTAAAAAGTTATAAAATAATGTGTGTACATTTCAGAATGTTTAATATTTCGTATTGATCAAAGGACAAGTTAGTTGGGATTTTGAAAAAGGTGGGCGCCGTGGGCGCCCTAACAAAGTGCATTTTTTTCAAAATAAATAGATTTCAGCTGAGCACTTCAGTCATTTTTTACGGGTGATACGCCGCGGGTCTCTCTAGAGTTCCTTCTTTTCATTCACTCACAGTCGTTTGCCCAAACCCACCCCATTTTGACAACTGTGTCTTTCAGGAAGTCTTCACCCGTCACTAAATCAGCTAGTTATTATTATTTCGAAACATTAAATATGAGTGTGCCTGTAATGTATTCGCCGTTGTCACTTTTTATGACATATGGACTCAAATCTTCTATAACACTTACACAGAACCCGTATTATAAACATATTGCACAAAACCTTACATGATGTCTATTTCCAATGCAATAAAAACATATAGCTGCATCAAAAGGCCATATTTTCAGACTAT
Organism: Ampullaceana balthica; assembly: GCA_944989445.1. Classification (NCBI taxonomy): domain Eukaryota; kingdom Metazoa; phylum Mollusca; class Gastropoda; family Lymnaeidae; genus Ampullaceana; species Ampullaceana balthica. The sequence goes on from CALYLW010000855.1 coordinate 133,289, forward strand.
ATCAAAAGACAACATCAACAGATCACATGAATGGGCCACATCCAAAGGCCACATCCCCAAACCACATAAACAGACCACATAAACATTCGACATCAATACAACAATGTTTATATAAGACTGTATAATTGTGTTTTTATAAGCGCGTATGCATACGTATGTGACACGGTGGTCGAGTGGCAGCGCGCTCGACTGGCGTACCGATGGTCACGGGATCGATTACATGTGAAGACAAGGATTTGTTACCGGGTCCTAGGGCGTCCCTGAGTCCACCCAGCTCCTAGTGGGTACCCGATATCACTTGGGGAAGTAAAGGCGGCTGGGCATTGTGCTAGCCATACAATCCTCTCGTATGCCGTGGCTATTAAAACTTGTGAACGCTGCTTCACTTGCCATATAGGCCAACATGGTCTGAAAACGGAACTTTTACTTTTACTATGTATATTATGTATGTTTTTACTGGGTATATAATAGGGGTCGACAACCTGCGACAACCATGCACAAATAGTAATAATTATATTATTTTATTTTCAAAACTCATGTTAGTGGCTCTTTAAAAAACTGGTAAATGTTGACAATAGTAACTTTTAGCTCTTCCTGGTATAAACAGTTTCCGACCCATGGTGTATATGAATTTTTAGTTCATAGAGATGTGCTAAGAGTTGTCAAGTTAAGTTTAGTATGTATGACACAGGGCTTCATTGGAAAGAAATATTTCTGAAAGGATTTCGTAAAAAGAATAAGCGAATATATAAGGACGGTGGTCGAGTGGCATGCGCGATCGGCTGGCGTACCGAGGTTCATGGGTTTGAATCTCCCTGAAAGCAGGGAGTACCTAAGTCCTCCCAGCTCCGAATTGATATCTAGAGTGGCTGGGAATAACGTTGTTCCTCAAGGACGTTGTCTGTAAACGATACGTCACTATTCCAGAAGAATAGACACCACAACAAATCCAGGTGAATAGACATCTTAATACATATTTATCAGTAACTCTTTTATATGACGCAGGTCAACTACTTTTTAATACCTAGGAGCTACTATAAGTAACAACAATTATATATAGTGGAATAGATAAAATAAAGAATAGCTAGTGACTATTGGTTCTGTTTCAAACTGAAAAAGTATTAGCAATTAAAACCTCTTGAGTAAGTCCCAAAACAAATTATACCATAATCATGGATTCCGAGGTAATCTATTGAGGTGAGATTTGAACTTTTATCAGTGAAGCATGCAATATGCTCAACACATGGGGGAGAAAGGTAATGAGGACAAAATATTGCCCAGTTTTGTCAAATGATGTTTGCTGAAGCTGCATGAACTATTTTTAAAGACTCATCCAATGTCTAAAGCCTAAATAATTAAAAATACGGGCTGCAATTGGCATGCTATCTGGAAAGAAGTTAAGATGCTAACTGGTCGGCTAGGAATGACATGGACGGATGCGTATGAGAAAGACCTACAGTTGTTGGTTGATCCGGTCGTGGAGCAAAAGGCAAAGAATTGATCAGTATGTAAAGGTATGATTGAGCTGACCACAGACCTCATGGAGACAAAATTGGGTAATTCTATTTCGATTTTCTTAACATATATAAATATATTATAACATCTTTAGAAATTACTAAAATGGCTAAGGTATAGAATGGAAAATGTTTATTTTATACTACGCTAATTACAATTTAAAAAAAATTTGAAAGATAACTAGAGCCGAAAATGTTTTGTAAAAATGTGTCTTGTAAAAACTTTCTTTAATGTGTAGTTCTCTCTTTCTCGTTTGTTTCCTAAACGGGTTGGTAAAATTAAACTTACGAATGGTACTTATTTTCGCCATCGAAAGTCTTTGAAATTCGTATACATAGCAGCATATAGAGTCATCAATTTTTTGCAATCAATACATCAAATTTAGTCATATATGTCAAATTTTGTAATCAATATCAAATTTGTAAACATTAAAACGTTATCGATTTTTTGCCATTATTTAACGGTATCGTATTTTGCGCAGAAATCAGCACATACTTACGGCTTTTCTAACGTCTTCGATTAGGAAACAAATTTATAAGTTGTTTAATTAAATTAGAAGAGGCCGCGGGTCAGTTTAGATTTAATCTTTGGCCACATTGGGCCTGCATGCCGGACTTTGGACGCTCCTAGTCTAGAAGTAGTTGTGTTCTTGATTTTTTAAAAATTTTGTGTATTAATTGTCTTGTACATTATGTATTATATTCAGTTTGCTCTGTTGTGTCTCGGCAATCTTGTTTACATGTTTGTGTAATATTCAGATGGATCAGATGTGTAAAGGGATTAAGTTCATGTCAAGCTACACATGTGACCTCTGCACACAACGAACGACAGATAGAGAAAGAGAGAGAGACAGAGAGACACGATTTTGAAGTTAATATAAGGGATTTAAAAATGAAATTTCATACTACACAGTGCTGAAGTTGTATAGTGTCCACGGCAAGAAGAACTACAACAAAGACTTGATTCAAGTAATTTGTAAAACAATTTTCGCGTCGAATGATGATCCAGGATGATGTGCGTTTTTTATCATAATTAATACAATGTCAGAAAATGAACGCATGTATTATTGGATCATTCTTACACCATAATTTTCAAACTAACTTTACCGAAGAGCAAAATTTACAAATAACTTAGCGATATACATAATGTTCTTTTTGGTGATATTTTGCTTTTTTCCCTCTTTTTTAAAATTTCTTTTACAATATTTATTTTTTAAAATTCTTTTTTTTTAAAACTTATTTACAATGCTCAATGATAAATACATTTTTCGAGCCCTAGCCATAAACAACTATCTGACGTTCATTACTACTGGAACAATTTGAAAGGCTGAGATCTACACTGTTGACAAGAGTACACAAGCTTTATTTAGGCGTAATTTTTAATACTGTGAAGATGGTATTGACATGTTGCAAGATCTGGATATCTCACAAAGATCATATTTGCAAAGCGCCAAAATTAAATCTATTTAAACTGTACTTTCAAAATTTATTGAAGACCCCAAGAGAAGAATTGGCTATGTTTCTTTTTTGTTGTTTTGAGTTATTCAATCTAGAAAATTAAAATTTATACACTTTACCATTAATTTTGTAAATACATTTGAATTTGTTGTTTTAGTTGGTTGATGGTGCAACGTCTTTTCTCAAGTTTTTGGAAATGTTTATAGAGCGCGCTGATCCAAGTAGTAGACTAGGTTAATGCGCTCTATAAATGTACAAAATAAATAAATAAACCTAACTCTACACGAAGACCGCATTGAGGCAATCGTGAACGAAAAATTTGCGTTACATTTAAAAAAATCATAATTCTGCACATGAAACAGTCACATTCATGCCGATCTGAAATTAAAATAAAGTGCAAGCACGCACGCACACTCACACACACAAACACACACACAAAGTTCTGTTATCATAGCACTCACGATAAATTATTAAAAAAATAAAGTAAAGCTTATGAAAATTATATAAAAGTAAGAGGGGGAGTTTTCAAATTCTCCAGTCGTAATGCAGAAAGTACCCCAGTAGATAAAAAAGCAGCTTATATCACATTCACACTCAGTATGTTTTTACACAGCGAAATAGTGATGTATTTAATGGATAATTATTTGATATACTCTTTAAAAAAGTATGTTAAATAAAACATGTGTCGTGATAAATTAGTTTATACAAGAACGACCCACGTCGTAGCATACGCCGCAGCTTTGCTCATCATAGATAATGCAAATTACGTGGGGTTGGGGTAGAGAGTACGAACACAAACAGCAGCACGGAGTATTGAAAAAATAGCGAGTAAACGTGGAGACATGCGCACTGAGGTTGTTGTTACCCGCCCCCCCCCCTTTTATTACTACTATCCCTTAAACATAAATTATGATTGGCCGACCCAGCGAGGGTTAGTCATGTTTAGGGTTGTTAATTTAATGTGGTTTTTTTTGGCAAACCGGTTATCAATTATGTAACTCCGATTTTAAACCGATTATTATTTTATACTGACTTCACAGAATTAAGGGGTGTACCGGATTTCGCATGCGGCTCAAGCAAATCCTGAATCCGGCCATAATTACAAATCCAGTTCCGGCAGAAATTTGCTTTATAAATCCGGCAAAATCCGGCCTGCCGGGTTTGCTATAAAATATATATTAATTATAGCTTCGGTTCTGGTGAATCTGGAATCCGGCAATTTTTAAAAATCCGGCTTCAACTCCGGCCGGATTTCACTTCATAGATCCCGCCGAATCAAATACGATTATCGGTTGGAAAATTTAAAACCAATTGTCCCTTTCAAATCCGCATTATCGTTTACATGTCTTAGTCATGTTGGAAAAAGGCAGAAACAAACATTTTAAAAAAAAATTGTTTCCGCAGGGCTTCGATTCCTGAACTTTAAGCGTGCAAGACGGACCTGATAACCACTACACTACGAATCAGATGCTATTCTGTGAAAGACAATTGTGACTGAACGGCAAGTCAATGCAAGAAGCTTTGTTGCTACCCACCTCATCCCCATCTCTTCTATTTTCTTTTAATCCCAACACGCTTGATAACTGGGAGTTTTTAACACCAGTGAGGTTCTTTCGTCATGCTCATTTGAAAATGTACGTTTATGAGAAATATATATTTATATAGATTTTGTAAAATTTTAATTAAATGTAATGATTTTTATGAATTGTCTTTATTAAAAAAAATTTTTTATTGGGCGTTTAGATATTTTAAAAATATATTTAAAAATCAAAGAACGTTTAATTCAATACAATAAAATGATTAAAGGAATGTTGAACCACATTGCTTCTATATTACTGACAGAATAACTCGTCTTAAAACTTCATTTTTTTTTCTTTTTGAAAATCAACTCAGTTCTAGTCTAAATCAGTGAGCCTACAGACCTTTTCACAACACAGAGATCGTTCTCTTGAAGGCAACAATTGACCCTCCCTCTGCTTACACTGGACAGTGGTAAAGTCTTTCTTCTGGTCCTCTAGATATTAGTGTAGCCTTTGATACCTTTGACCATCTAAATACAAGATTGGCCAGACATGTAGTAACTGCTAGCCATTTTAATTATTTTTAAAATTGTCGAGAGCTGCATTAAAGCAACATGGTTCACGAATCCAATCGCAATGAAAAATTGCTGTAGTGATATATTTTTTTAAAAATGTTATATTCGAATATAATGATTGAAACATTTCAGTTGTTTACATCCTAACCGCATGTTGAAGGAATTTTAGTTACATAATTAACAAATAATTAAATATGTAAAATTTATAAATAGAAACACTGCATCTAGACTCATAATTATAGTTAACATTAATTGTTATGATTCTGCCGAGAAGCCTTTGAACTAACAAGTTTCTTTAAATCTAATTGGTATTCAGTTATTTGGGTTCTAAGAATTTCTGCCAGATGCTGGTTAATAGTTGCTTCTCGATGTTTATGATTTATGAACTTTATTTTTGAGAACAAAGATTCATTTAATTTTGTGTTATCAGTCGACAAAGTCTGGAATTATTTTTATCTAACATAGAAATTACTCCTCAATATTCTTCTTTAATAAAGCCCCCATCAGCACAAAAATTGTTTAGCACAAGCAATTCCAAGCGGTAGCATAACTTTCCTCAGTTAAAGTGACATTTTCTTTGCTGAAAGCTGAAAATAATGTCTGCAGCTGACACATTCTAGACGAACTCAGCTAGTTTGCTTATTCTCAATTTAGATTGCAGTGTATACTGCAATGCAAACTCTTTATGACTTTTTGATATGTCACTTCTAGATTTATAATTTGCTAGCTGTGTTTGACAGATCAAGCTAATGGTCTTTATCAATAAATGCAAAGTCTTCTTGCCATTCTGGTAGAAAGTTTCTTTTTTATTCTTTGACGTTTATTTTCCTGCAAATTATTCCCATATTTAATGTAATGGGTAATACTTCAAAATGCGGATTTTACCAAAACCTGAACCGAAAAACCAATCTCTTTCTTCAACTTTTAAAATTTAAATCGAGCTTAATTTTTTCAATCCCTTGTTTCGGTCAATTTTTAAAAAACTTTCATTGCATTAAAATATTATATATTTCAAAGTTCTAAATTCATAAATTGTTCGGGAGCCGCAATTGGAACACAGAAGAGCCGCATGCGGTTCGCGAGCCGCAGTTTGGCCACCGTTGATCTAATACTTCTCAGAGCCCTGCTAAATTACTTTGGAATTTCTGACTCATTACTGGCTTTGTTTCAATCATACCTCTCCAATACATCAGAGGTGGTATCAGCGGATGGCTGTCTCTCTCACAGAACTCACTTGGTTTATGGTGTGACTCGGGGTTACGTTTTTAGTCAGGTACATTTCTACGGTATACTATGTCATTTCTACGGTATACTATGTCATTTCTACGGTATACTATGTCATTTCTTTTACTACTCTAAACGTATGCAGTTAAAAGCCAATCTTTCGCAGATTATATACTGGTATACTCTCACTCTCATTTCTCTGTTATTGACTCCAATATCCAATCGTTGCAGGAGTGGACTAGTGAGATAAAATCTTGGATAACTTTCAGCAAGTATAGGCTGAATGATGACTAGACCGAAACACTCATCTTTGCAATAATAAATCACGCAATACTTTGTCTCTTTTGAATTCTTTTAGATAGATAGTTTTGATATAAGGTTCACAAAATCAAGTAGATATCTGGGCTATATTATTTCTGACAACTTGTCTACAAATAATTTTATATCTCACATCCATCACTCTGCCTACAACACCATCCGTCAGATCAGCGAAATCTTTGACTACCTAACAATTAGTGCAACGAAGACTCTAGTCTGACCTTTCGTTCTCTGTTCTCTTGATTAAAGTAATTCTCTTCTTTCAGGTTCCGTAAAGTAATTCAGCGACAAAAACACAGAAAGTTTCAATAATTAAGCTGCCAGGTATTTCTTTTGTTAAAAAAAAACACGACAAATGTTTCACCTCTTTTTTGTTTACTACTTTGGTTTCCTATACAAGCACGCATTGATTACAAACTGCTTGTTCTCCGCCAGGACTCTTTTTCTGACTAATGCTCTTCCTACCTTACTGACATTCTCTCAATCAACTCACCCACTCGTCAACTACGCTCTTCAAACCGTATGACGGATGTTTCGACCCCGGACGAATCGACCATAGAACGTTTAGACCCTTTCCTTTCCACACCGTAAAATTATTTTACTATTCTTTAATTTAATTTTATTATTTAAAAAAAATCTTTTTTGCATAAAAATAATATAGTTTAATATTATTATCTATTAAAAAATAAAAACATTATGCACTAGAAACTTCGTAGTAAATTGACCAAGGAGAACATAATAATTTACCTAACAAGGCAAAGTTTTTAGAGATTTAAAAAAAAATAATCTAAATAAAAAACAATCTAAATGTAAGGAAATATTTTCTATCACTATGTGAAAAAATTATATGTCAATGAAATGTACAGGAAGGCGATGTCTCCATCTATTTTGCAATGACTACACAATAAACCATGACGTAATTCATTGTTTATTAATTTTAAAAGTGATTGTACACACTTTTCCTGTTTTCGTTTCCTTACCATATCTATCAATGCTAAATGTATCGACATGGAACTGGCAATTCATGTTTGTCTTTTCTTTTACTATATAATGGGTAATGATTTTGGTAAGTAAATATAAAAAAATTACAAAAAAGCACTGGAAAGATAATGAAAAAAGATTTTTAAAATAAAATGAACAAACAAACTTTTTAAAAAAGCTGGAATGAAGAATGTATAATCTCGCATGAAAAAGCAGAAAATAATTTTTTTAGTCACAAACTAAGTAGTCACACAGGGGGACTCAGAACTTTTGTGTTAGTTGATCAAATTTTATGTCTCACATTAAATCCCACAATAGATCACAATAAATATAAATAAAACTTAGAGTTCTGAGTCCCCCTGTGTGACTACTTAGTTTGTGACTAACAAATTATTTTCTGCTTTTTCATGCGAGGTTCTACATTCCTCATTGCAGCTGGGCCTCATCTTTAAAAAAAAATGTGTTCATTTTATATTCAACTTCTACGCGTTAACAAAAGATTTATAAAACTTAATTTCATTCATGAAAATTTAAACTCTTTAAATAACCCCGTAAAAAAAATTGTATGACTATAAATCCCTTATATATGAGACATAACTAAAAAGTATTGATCAAGCGACAAACATTTACTGGCTGAGATTGCCTTAACTCCCCTCTGCTGTAAAACGGAGGGGGGGAGGGGGAAGTTCTGGTCACGGATGGCTGAACTTAACTCAGCGTGACGCTTAAAATGTCAACAAAAGCAGGCCGCTTATATACAGATAAACTAAAAATGCATTTATTTAATTACGGAACATTCGAATGATCTGAAACTTTAATAGCTTAGTCCTTCCCACAAGCCACGCCAACTGTGAAAATTTCAGCCCTCTAGCACGTCAGAAAACGTGTTTACGAGCATTTTGAAAAAGTTGACGACATATACAGATTCGCCCGCGTGAAGGAGTAAATAGGAAAGGGCCTTAAAAAAAATAGAGAAATGCAGAAACAGTTGCGAACATTCCTAAATAACCGAAAGACTGTCATGGGATTAGATGAGGGTGATGGGTGGGAGTTGAATAAGTTACAAAGAAATTTCTAACTACGCTCTATAGCAGGAATTCCTATACTAGTTTCCATGAAGAAATATTACTGAGCACCCTTGGAAATTAATTGTTAAAACTTTCAACAGCAATTAAAAAAGAAAGAAACGTGTATTACTTATTCTAAAGTTTTCATTAATTATGGTAAAGAAAGCTGTAAATTAGAAACATTGAAGTTTAAAAACTATTACACTATTTTTTAATTTAGAATAGAAGGGTAATACATAAAAGTAAAGCATTCGAATTCGTGTCTATTAGATGGATTAATCTTGTTTGTTGCTAGCAATTTAATCATCCTGGGCTTTACTTTCGTAAGCAGTCAGATTAAATCGTCGCCATTGAATATTTAAATTTATTAATTAATTAATTAAAACCGCCTTGAATCCATGTTCCACCAAATATGATGAAAAAATTTAATTAATGACTTAAAAAAAAATTACAGCCCATATTTCAGAACAATACGTAGTTTTTTTCTTCTTTTTCAACCATAATTGTTGGTAGCGCCTTTTAAATTTTATTTACCTACATCATTTCTTCTTGTACTGTATACATTCTTTTGTGTTTGCACTTGAAAAGAGACCAAAATCCAACCAGGAATGTTCATTTTCATATTATTATATTGTTAATTTGAATCTGAATAGAAAGCATCCAAGAGCCTACAATGTGAGCGTAAATCGTAATCTTTTTTTTCCTGCTCATAACAAATTTGGGAACTGGTTGAATTCCCAATGTCAAAATTGTGTTTGTACCAGGAAGTTTTGTCATAAATTCATAAATTATAGATTTTATTTTTTTATATTAAATTGAGTTCATTAACTTAAAGCAGAAGATTGTTTTCATTACTTTTTTTCTAAACTAGTCGGTAATGTAAGCGAAATACATTTTAAATTCAATTGTTGTTGTTCGGGGCGTTGCCACTCTCATCATATTTGTAATGAATATGTGCTAGGCCCCCCACGTGTGTCCTCTGGTGGCTTATTAACCCTAATATAGCACGAAATTTGCGTCCTCATGTCGGGCAAGATATGGATGATGGATGGGATCCCCTCAGGAGGGTTTTGGATACGGTCCTTCCTGGCATGACATTTTGTCTTGGCAGCCTGGTGTGTATTAACCTCACAGACAACTGTGCCATTCCGTATCATAGAGCGCCAGTGGGCTCGGTTACTGGCTGCTGCTTCCCAGGAGTCATGTCCAATGTCAAAGGCCTTTAGACCAGTTTTAAGTGCATTCTTGTAGCGCTTACGTGGACCTCCGCTTGGTCTATGCCCTTCTGTAAGCTCACTACAAAAGAGCCTTTTGGGGAGGTGATGGTCAGGCATGCGCACTACATGCCCCGTCCAGCGTAGTTGGCTCTGCATGAGGCTAGTGTGGATGCTGGTTAGTCCTGACCTAATTTTCGGTGTCTGGAACTTTTTCCTGCCATTTTATATTGAGAATTTATCTTAGTCTTTAAGTATGGACGTTTTTCATCTACCTCGCATGTCGTTGGTATAAATTCCAAGTTTCACATGCATATATTAAGGTGGGAAGCATTACAACTTCGAATACTTTTAGTTTTGTTAGGGTGCTGATTCCCCTTCTGTTCCAGACACTGTCATGCAATCTGCAAAATACTGCGCTGGCATTGGAGATTCTCGCGTTCACCTCGTCATCAATTTTTGATCTTCTGAGACAGTGTGCTGCCAACGAAAGTAAAGAGGATCACTGTGTTGATTTTGTTGCCGGTGATGATTATATATTAGGCTCAGTATAAGATTTGCTTGGGGCCGGCTGGTACAGAACTTCTGTCTTCTTTGTACTGATAGTGAGTCCAAAGTTAGAGCACGCACTGGAAAATATACCAATGCTTAACTGCAGATGTGCCTCAGAGCCGCGTTAAGGTTAGTCCTGACCTAATTTTCGGTGTCTGGAACTTTTTCCTGCCATTTTATATTGAGAATTTATCTTAGGCTTTAAGTATGGACGTTTTTCATCTACCTCGCATGTCGTTGGTATAAATTCCAAGTTTCACATGCATATATTAAGGTGGGAAGCATTACAACTTCGAATACTTTTAGTTTTGTTAGGGTGCTGATTCCCCTTCTGTTCCAGACACTGTCATGCAATCTGCAAAATACTGCGCTGGCATTGGAGATTCTCGCGTTCACCTCGTCATCAATTTTTGATCTTCTGAGACAGTGTGCTGCCAACGAAAGTAAAGAGGATCACTGTGTTGATTTTGTTGCCGGTGATGATTATATATTAGGCTCAGTATAAGATTTGCTTGGGGTCGGCTGGTACAGAACTTCTGTCTTCTTTGTACTGATAGTGAGTCCAAAGTTAGAGCACGCACTGGAAAATATATCAATGCTTAACTGCAGATGTGCCTCAGAGCCGCGTTAAGGGCACAGTCATCAGCAAATATAAGGTCCAAAATACTGTCTGATTGGACCTTTTTATTAGCTTTAAACCTACTGAGTTTGAACATGTGACCATCAGTGCGATACCTAATGTCCAGTCCTTCATTCCTATTCCTGGAGGCCTCTGTAAGCATTGATAAGAACATGAGGCTAAACCATGTTGGGGCCAGAACACAGCCTTGCTTAACGTCGTTTGTGACAGGGAATGGTTTAGAGGCATCTCCGTTTTTCTGGACTTGAGCCTGGATGCCATCATTGAATTGCCTTACAATGGCTATATACTTATTAGGACACCCATACTTGGCCATAATCCTCCAAAGACACTCTCTGCAGACTGTTTCGAAGGCTTTTGTCAGTCTATATAAATGGAAAATATGTCCATATTCTGTGCCCTTGACACTTTTCCTGCAACTGCCTTGCTGCAAAGATCATGTCGATTCTACCACTTTCTTTCCGAAAGCCACATTGGCTTTCTGGTAACAGACCCTGATCCAGATATGCATTTAGGCGATTTAGGAGGATTCTAGCGAGTATTTTTCCTGCAGCAGTAAAATTCCACTATTATTATCACAGGGCTGGTTGTTTCTTTTTCGCTTGGACAAGTGGACTATAGAGGCATTTTTAAAATCCTGGGGCATAGCCTCTTGCTGCCACATCAATAGGAAGATTTCATGCAGCTTTTCCAGTAGAACCTCCGTCAATTGCCAAGTAAGTTGGTACTTGAGGGAGGCGATTGATAGCATCTACATTAATACTTGATTTGCTATTTAGGAAAGAATGAAAGTGTTCAGCCCAGTGGTCGAGAATCTTCTCTCTGTCAGTAATTATATATGTCCCATCAGCAACGAGAAGCGGGGATGAATTAGACGTTGTGGGTCCGCACACTTCCTTAAGGTCGTAGTAAGAACTATTCATATCATGCATGTCTGCGTATTGTTGAATCTCATCAGCTTTCAAGATACGATGTCGACATTGCCGCTCTTAGCGAAAACCGTCTACCAGGAGAGGGCAAAGTAAGTGAAATGGGCTCAGGCTATATCTTTTTCTGGAGTGGCAGAGGGAGTGATCAACGCCGTGAGGCCGATGTTCGCTTTGCTATGAAGACATCATTAGTATGCAAACTGGCTGGTCCTCCAAAGGGCATAAATGACAGACTCATGACAATTGTTGTTGTTCGTCAGTCGTAGTCGACGATGACCACTCTCATCATATTTGTTATTGATCTGTGCTAGGCCACCAGGTGTGTCCCCTGCTTTTGGCCGGGAAAATATATCTTAACATCATCAGCGGCTATGCCCCGACATCGACTAATCCTGATGAAGTGAAATCCAGCTTTTACGAGAACGTTCATCCTATCAACACCAACATTCCTTCTACCGATAAACTTGTCATACTTGGTGACTTTAATGCAAGAGTTGGCTGCGACGACACTCTTTGTGATGGTGTGATAGGAAAACATGGAGTGGGCCGGTGTAATAGCAACAGTCTCCTGTTGCTTCAGACGTGTGTTGAACATGATTTTTTTTATTGCTAACACAGTATTCAGTCTTCCCACAAGACACAGGGCCTCATGGATTCACCCTCGCTCCAAGAACTGACATCTAATAGATTACGTCATTAAAAAGAAGAAAGATAGACAAGACTTTAGTGTGATTAAATCTCTTTGCGGTGCCGAATGCTGGACAGACCCTCGTCTCATCATCTCCAAACTTAATATTCACATTCAGCCCAAAGACGGCCTCAAGGAAGGAAGACCCTAAAACGACTAAACATCACAAAGCTAAACTGTGCCAGTACTAAACAATCTCTTGAGACTGCCCTGGAGGGCCAACTGAGATCCACCACACTGAACAATAAGAACATTGAGACTGTTTGGGCGGATTTTAGAGATCTAATATACAGCACAGCCTCCAAAATCCTTGTACCCGCGACGAGAATGCACCAAGACTACTGGTTCGATGACAATGTGATGAAATCAAGCAAATAATGGCAGAGAAACATCAATTCAACAAAAAACACATCAACAATGCCAGGTCTTCATCTTTAATGGATTCATATAATAGCATACGCCGCATCATACAACTAAAGCTTCACTTGATGCGAGTCTCATCGCTAAATAAGAAAGTTGAATTCAATTAAACTGGATGACAAAGCATCATTTTTATCTTTCAAGACATCCAGCACTGAGTTAAAGACTGTTTACAGCAAAATAACTTCTGTATGATGATGCAAACATTCAATTGTACATAGTTTACTATGTAAGGCTCTTAAAATAATCCGTCAATAAATAGTTCCCTAAATATTATATATAAGACAGTCTTAATTACATATTGTAATGAATTATGTTTGCCTGAAGAAACCAGGAAAACCAACACTTTATCAACATAAATCTCTAATAAAAATTCAGGACTAAACACAAAACATAGATAAGCGTAGGACGCAATAATATTCTGTATAGAAGGAGCGTCTGAAAAGAGATAAGATAAGATGTATGCGTGCAATAATATTTTGGCAACAAGATGTTGACGATAGATGATAGAGTGTACTGTGAATGCTTTCGGCAACTCCTATTTAAATATGAAAGCAAGCCCCTGTAGCTACATAACATCGCTGGAGCACCATCTTAGGCTAATGATTAGATACTACTCAAAGATATTTTTTTTACTTTTTAAAAAAGAAAAAAAGAGAAAAACAAACAAACAAACAAAAAACAAACAAACTCCTCCTTTGTGAACCGCACATATGCTGAAAGTAAATCTTGAATTCTTGCTAACGTTGACTGATCAAGTTGAATAGAAAGCAAAAGTATTTTAAATAAAAACAAGTTAAACATTTTTTAAAGCATTTCAAAAATTCTTCATTGCTATGTATCATTGGTGAGCGAAATTTTCTTTATAATATCAGATGCTGGCTTGTATATCACATTATGTATTACTCGCTTATAGCCGGTATTATTGATTCGTCACCAGTAGTAAATCTTCTTTTATGCATTAATAAGCCCCTTGTAGTTATCCATCGCCCCCAAATGCACATGTTGCCATTACCACCCTCCGGGATCGCTTTAGAGACTCATAAAACTGTAATTTTATTCGGGGCTGAGGGGAGACAGAACACCAGTTCATCTGACGATATCAACGTTGACCATCTTAAGGAGGTAAAGTGTGTGTGACGATTAATGGGTCTCCGATACATCGTAGAGGACGAGCTAAAGTAATATTCGTTCTAGAGGAAATGTAATAAAGAAGTGACTAGACTCAATCATCTATGCATAAGGTTGTAAATAGAGGTGCAATTAAAAGAAAGTGCTCTAAAGATTTAAAGCGCGATTTCAAAATGTAAATATATGTATTGAAATTGATAGCCAGAATGACAAACACCTTGAAAGATGGACTGATAGATAGATAGGCAGACAGACAGAAAGACGGACTGTCATATAGACATAAAGACAGACTGATAGGCGGACAGACGTATAGATGGACGGACGGATGGATCGATGAATGGATTGGTGGATGGATGGATGGATATTGTAAATACGGAGCCTTGCAGTATTTAGTTTTTCTGTCATTAATATTTTAAGGTAATTTTAAAGAAAAGTCATGGCCTTTTACTGATGATATTATAATAACCCTCTTTCGAGACCATGACGGACTATTGGGCAAGTGAAGTAGCGTTCACAATTTTTATTTAGCCACGACTAACGAGCAAGGCAAGTGATTGTGTGGCTAGCACAATGGCCCTAGGGGCCTTGCCAGAACCGAGAATAAAACCCCGTGACTCTCTTCTGTCTAGGTTCGACAGTCCAGCGCACTACAGCTAAACCAACGCGGCCCACGATCTGATGATATTATCAAAAAGAAATTTAGATGTTTAATTTACAATTTTTCTGCACAATATTATCCAATAAATCTTTTTAATTATATAACAATACAAATGAAATCTTGTTATCTGTAAACATTATGTTTTTGTTTTGTTTTGGTCCAGATTAGGTAGCCAATTAAAAAACTATGAACTGCATTTCAGCATCAAGTCTCAGTCCTATCTTGGACAAGACGGAGATTGGAGAAGGAGAAAACTTCACAATAACCTGTGACATCACTCATGTGACAGACACTAAATATGACCATCTCATTTATATCCAAATTTACAGGAAGTACGAAGGCGATGACCATTTATACGCAATGTTGGTCGTAGAATATATATGGGGGTGTCAACCATGTGTGAGTAATTTTAAAATAGCATTGATTTCATATACGAGTACTTGTTAATTAGCTTTTTAGAAAATCTACAATGAAAAATGTTTAAATTAGAAAAAGAGCAAATGATTACAACAACAAACAAAAAAAGACATTGCGTTTTTTAAAGGAAAGTAAATAGAAGAAAACAATGGATAGGAAACAAGTAAATGTTTTTGGAAATAATATGTTTTGAGGGTCCGTAGTCCAGAGGTGATCCTAGTCCCCTCTTTGCCATAGAAATCAACAAAAGGTTATTAGCTCCGATTGATCGTTTGCTTGATCAGGTAAAACAAGATATACACTTTAAATAAGAGTTATTTAAGAACACTTGATAGCTTCATTTCAATATTTTAATTATGAGATCAGTAAACGATCATGGTTTCATTTACTTCAAAAACGAAATCCTCAACAATCCGCCATCATTTAATCCGTCTTTCCACAATACCTATACAATCAGCACAGCGTTATGTTCTTTTGTCCTCAAGCTATCTCTCTGTCGCTCAAACAATCCTCAAAAAAGGGTAATTCGACTCACACATATCTCATCTCATCCACAGACGTTAACAGCTAATAGAATTGATCGCTATTTTCTACTGAAATCACTGTCTCTTACTTCTGAAATAATGATCCTACATGTGGAAGAAAATTAGAAGCCCCGAGCCTGATACTCTTTATGGGTCTTCCTGTGAGGCTCTCACAGCTAATTGGTCCCCTCCCCTAGAAAGTGACTTAACAGCTGGGGAGACCTCCCCTGAGCGGTCGCTTTTGAAGCGGCCACCTGGGCATCCAGGACAAAGAGTTGAAGATGCCTCCCACTAAGTTTGACCTCACAAGGAGGGGTGGAATTTCCTGACTACGACCCGTTACCATTTTGGTGCCACCCCGGCAAAGCATACGAGTCTCATTGGTTAGGACCACCGCCATGCCGGGGATCATCAATGATCTACCTAGGGTGCAACTGCCACTGGAAGGTTACCTCAGAGCTGGCGTCCGATGCGTTCTTTGCGGTTCCTTTTGCTAATCCGTATTGGCGCTCCTGGCCCTAAACCGGCACCGCTCAATGGCGTTGCTAGTAAAATGAAGGGGACTAAACGGTCGCTTAGGATTTACCCGACCCTCAACGGGTACTTTGGTTTTCATCATCGGCAATGCATTTAAGATGCTTTGCCGAAGATCCGTACAGCGACTGTAATCATATGTGACTAGCACCTAACACCTAACATACTTCTGAACTAAACTGTGTAATTATTTAATTTTCCTACAATACCAATCATTTCAGTTTACCAAAGTTCTTATGAATTATATGTTCTAAGTTTGCGCATGGAATTGAACATGGAGCCATTCAAATGTTTTGGGGAGTTGCAGAGTGTCTTCTCCTTTAACCAGTTAACCATATATTTTTCACAATGTTTTGAGATCAATACTTGTAATGTCTTAAATTTTGAGGAATTCCTAGTAAGAACTTACTAGAAAAAACACGATGATACGAAACAATACGAAGATTTAATTTATTATTACTCCTAAGTAGTTTGTGTATTTAGCTTGGATTTGATGTTTTCCGTGAATGAAATAGTTTACTGTTACTTTTAACATTAGACACTATTCTGTATGGAAAGACGCCTGCTATTCGTTTCCTATTGTATTAATTCAGTAAACATTTTATTCAAAGAGTTGGTTCCCTTTTTAAATCCTTTATATTAACTCGTGGTGTCTGCGGCCGACCTTGCTTGCTTGCTTGCTTGTCGCCAAAACTTTTGATCGATTTTTAACCCACTTGCTCGCAAGATAGCGAGCTGAAATTTTGCAGGCAGTTTCGTACCGATGATAAAAACAATGTATCAAAATTTCAGATCGATCGCATGTACCGTAATTAAATTATTGATTTTTTAGATTATTTTATTTATTCCTATGTATCATGCTATTTTTTGAGATAGAGCGTCGCGGTGCGTATTATATTGAACAACCTTTCTGTCGCGCAATAAGGTGCGTATTTTACTGACAACACTTTTTATAAACCTATTCCTGATCGGTGCGCATTATATTAAACATGTTTTACGACACAACTGCAATTTTGTATTTTTGGATGGTCTTGCGCTGCGTGTTATAATGAACATTCTTTTAGTTACGTCTCATACGTAAAGGATTTATAGTCAAAAACTTGGTTTTTTACGGGTTTTTCTTATTAAATCCTTTATATTAACTCGTGGTGTCTGCGGCGGACCTTGTTTGCTTGCTTGCTTGTCGCCAAAACTTTTGATCGATTTTTAACCCACTTGCTCGCAAGATAGCGAGCTGAAAATTTTGCAGGCAGTTTCGTACCGATGATAAAAACAATGTATCAAAATTTCAGATCGATCGCATGTACCGTAATTAAATTATTGATTTTTTAGATTATTTTTTTTATTCCTATGTATCATGTTATTTTTTGAGATAGAGCGTCGCGGTGCGTATTATATTGAACAACCTTTCTGTCGCGCAATAAGGTGCGTATTTTATTGACAGCTCTTTTTATAAACATATTCCTGATCGGTGCGTATTATATTAAACATGTTTTACGACACAACTTCAATTTTGTATTTCTGGATGGTCTGGCGCTGCGTATTATAATGAACATTCTTTTAGTTACGTCTCGTACATAAAGGATTTTTACGGGTTTTTTAAAATTCCGAATTAATTGTTTTATAAATGATACTAGACGCCCCGCGGCGTAGTATACGCCGCAGAATTGCTCACGGAGAGTGCAAAGAAAGCGGAGAAAGAACGAACACAAATTACAGCACGAAGAAATGAAAGCAACGCTAGTGAACGTCGGTGAAACTGCCGACTAATTGTTGGTTTCGAGACATTCGCAGGCGAAATTCGGTACACCCCTAATTTGTATGAAGTCAGCTATAAAACGACAATCGGTTTTAAATTGGAGTTACCTAATCGATAATTGGTTTTCCAAAACCAACAACACCAACAACACGCAATTAACAACCCTAAATATGACTAACCCTCTCTAGGGTCAGCAAAAACAGTTTATGTTTAAGGGATGGTAGTAATAAAGGTTGGGGTTGGTAACAACAACCTCAGTGTGCATGTTTTCACGTTTACTCGCAATCTTTTCATTACTTCGTGCTGCTTTTTGTGTCTGTACTCAGCCCCACCTTTCTTTGCACTGTCAATGATGAGCAAGTCTGTGCCGTATGCTACGCCGTGGGTCTCTCCAGAGTTCCTTCTTTTCATTCACTCACAGTCGTTTGCCCAAACCCACCCCATTAGGACAACTGTGTCTTTCAGGAAGTCTTCACCCGTCACTAAATCATTAGTGGCGTATGCTACGCCATGGGTCGGCTAGTGTTGGCAATAAAGGGGTAAAAAACGGGCACAAACAGACATTTAAGAAACACACAAATAAATGTTTTCGCTGGAGCTTTTACCCATGACTTTTCCCGTATAAGGCGGACGTGATAACCAGTGCACAACGAATCTCACGTTATTCTGTGAAGGAACAATGCAAGTGAAAAGCAATGACCACTGTTGGTCTCGAGACATCGGTCGACCTCAGCGAGGGTAATTCGCCATGATCGCTTGCACATACTTGTGTGGTGGTGTCCGTCTTGGCCTAGGTGACGAAGAGAATTAGATATATAGATAATCATAAAAAATCTAACTTTTTTATCTGATGACATTCTTTTGGGTACATCTTTTCATAAAATAGGAAGAGTAGGGTCCTAACATATTCTATTTTATGTAAGTCGTTTTACTTTCAAATAAATGTTCTTTCTAGCTATAGTTTTCTGGACAAGAATGAAGTTATATTGTTAGTTGCTAGTATTTGTACATATGCAGAACTGGTTGTCTGTTTCTTTGTTAACTAATTTTTATTTAATTTTTTAATTAATTTTTTACATAAATTATCTTTACAACTTTTGTTATGTTTGACATCTAAAATTTCTCTATAATTAGCTCTACGGTAAGATATCACCACCATGGAGAGCCATCATCAACGCACCAGAAAAAGAAGCACTCCGTGATATAAGAGAGGTGCAGATCAAGCTCATCAATGAGAATTCTACTTGCAGCGATGCTGGTCAATACATATGCAACTTTAGATATTCCACTGCTAACAGAGGGCTCGTAAAAACAGAACTTCTTCGGAAAAAGGGTAAATTATCTTCCGTATAAATTAGATTATCCTGGTTTGAAGTTTTGAAGGTCACTATTAATTTTTTTAATTAAACATTAGAAAGGTTAAAATTATATTGGCCTCAAAACCTCAATTAACAATGAATTTTTTCTGTCAATTTATGTTGATCAATGATTAGGTAATAGACTTTTAAATTTATTTTCAATTATAGATTAACACAAATATTGTTTAGTGTAATTGTTTGACTGTTGGTTTTTTTTTAATTGAAAAAGAAAGCGCACACACAATGCACATAATATGACGCTCGTTTTTTATGACATAAAAACAATGATTTCACTCAATCTTTTATTTAAAACGAATGACTGTTTTCACTCTATAGTATAAATACTAATAACTGCATTCACTCTCTAGTATACAAGCTAATAACTGCATTCACTTTCTAGTAAAAAAAATAATAACTGCATTCACTTTCTAGTATAAAAGCTAAAAACTGCATTCATTCTCTAGTATAAAAACTAATAACTTTATTCACTCTCTAGTATAACAACTAATGACTGCATTCACTTTCTAGTATAAAAACTAATAACTGCATTCACTCTCTAGTATAAAAGCTAATAACTGCATTCACATTCTAGTATCAAAGCTAATATCTGCATTCACTTTCTAGTATAAAAACTAATAACTGCATTCACTCTCTAGTATAAAAACTAATAACTGCATTCACTCTCTAGTATAAAAACTAATAACTGCATTCACTCTCTAGTATAAAAACTAATAACTGCATTCACTTTCTAGTATAAAAACTAATAACTGCATTCACTCTCTAGTATAAAAACTAATAACTGCATTCACTCTCTAGTATAAAAACTAATAACTGCATTCACTTTCTAGTATAAAAACTAATAACTGCATTCACTCTCTAGTATAAAAACTAATAACTGCATTCACTCTCTAGTATAAAATCTAATAACTGTTTTCACTCTCTAGTATAAAATCTAATGACTGCATTCACTCTCTAGTATAAAAATCTAATAACTGCATTCATTCTCTAGTATAAAAACGAATGGCTGCATTTACTCTCTAGTATAAAAACTAATAACTGCATTCACTCTCTAGTAAAAAAACTAATAACTGCATTCAATCTCTAGAATAAAAACTAATAACTGCATTCACTCTCTAGTATAAAAACCAATGACTGCATTCGCTCTCTAGTATAAAATCTAATGACTGCATTCACTCTCTAGTATAAAATCAAATGACTGCATTCACTCTCTAGTATAAAAACTAATAACTGCATTCACTCTCTAGTATAAAATCTAATGACTGCATTCACTCTCTAGTATAAAAACTAATAACTGCATTCACTTTCTAGTATAAAAACTAATGACTGTTTTCACTGCCATAACTTATAAAACCAATGCAAATATTTGCTCATTACCATAAAACCAATGACTGCATTTCTCCCTAACATTAAAAGAATGACTGTATTTTCTACTTAACATAAACCACAGGGCAGATTTCCATTGTAAAATGAAACCAAGGATGCAATTCACTAAGTAACATAATAAAACTGACTAAATTCATTCCCTAAAATAAAACCAATGACAGCATTTACTCTCTAAAATATATAAAAAAAAGGTTTTTTGGCCAAGGCTGGGGGTACTGAATATAGTGCCCTCAGCAGTCTTGCAATTAGCACCCTAATTTGTACTCGCCAGTTTAGCTGTAGTTCTAGCGCACAATTCACACACATAGTTGTGCACCTTGACTTTCTGGTCCAGCTTTACTTCCAAGTGCGACGATGTCTTATCTGAATTAAAGACTTTCCCACAGAGGTTAAGCCCTACTATGTTTTTGATAGCATTCATTACATTTGTGAGGAAACCTGAGGAATGTGACAATAAGCCTACCAAAAGTGATTTCCACTTTGTCTCCTACAACTTCCAGCCTCCTATTTACGGCAGTCGGCCTAAAGAAACCCCAAGTGCTTTTTTTTCAAATCGAGGTTTTTCCATATTCAACACAAACTCCATTAAGATTGAGAGATGTTCGCTCCTTACTTTTTTCAAAACCTCTAGCGGCCTAGCCCATGCCTTGACTCAAATTTCCTGAGATCATTTTTAGGCCAGGGTGGGACTCCGTGCTAAGTCCTATGTACACAAGTGTCGGTGCACTTTCTGCATTTCACAGCCTGATGACATTCGTGTTGACAGACGCCTTTGATGTAGCGGCCTGATGCTTCCCGCTCGGTGTAGCAGTAGTCAGGAGATTGTGCTTTAAAATTCCCAGCAATAACTTCGTCCCGCTCGAAATTTGTGATCGAGTTCTTTGGTATGTTAAAGAACTTCATGACAGTATAGTCAACGCCAGTCTTAAACATTCTCACGGTAAGAGTGTCCGTATTCCTGTAGCACTTCCATTCAAGTAATTCCATTGTCAAATCTAGCCGGACCACTCTGGCAAGACCTCGATATCGCGGTTGCCTTTACAATGGCATGGTGAGTAACTAGTGGTATATAATTGTTTGCCGTGTTTAAGTGTTTCTTAGAAAATAGGCTACGAACACGTATTTTTCGTGGACTAGCTGGATAAATCATGCAACTTTTGACTAATGCCACAGACGTTCAATTATTAAACAACCAGGGTATTGGGAAGGTTATCCACCAACATCTATTAAGGTGGCCAGTCAAGTTACCTTCAAAACTTAACCTGTCGCTCGTCACCTCGCCAACAGGAGGAGTGGTTGACTACAAGATCGATATGCCACCATTCCACGAACAATGTTTTAGAAGGTCAATTTTCATACCATTGGAAATAAAATCCGAAAAAATAATCCATGAGACAGAGAGAGTAGGCAGAAATTTGTCTCCCAAGGATTGGGATTCGTGTGCGTTTTGCCACATATACAGAGCGTGTTTTGAAATTCGTCATGCTTGGCAGTGCCCTGTTAGGCGCCGTAGGTGTTTTCCCTTTAACATCAAGTTGAACCCTAGTTTGCAAAACCTACCTGTCATATAAAAAGACGTTTTTTCATCATTTGTTTAAAAATAACAACTGCTTTCACTCCTTGGTAAAAAAACCAATGACAGCATATTTCACTCCTTTGCATAAAAGTAAATGTTTGCACTTAGTGTGTCATTTTTGAATTTTGTTTTTCCGCACGACCGACCAACCGACCGACCGTCTGCGAACCCAAGACAGAGATGGCGGTGAAGTTAATATAATATAAATAATTAGATAATTAAACAACCCCGTAAAGACAAAGTTTTTGACTATAAATCCCTTATTTGGGGCATAATTAAAAGTATAAATATGTTTCTACATAATAAGCAACGCGTGACAAACATTTTAAGACTGAAACTGACTAAACTCCCCTTGCTGTAAAACCGGGGGTGGGGGGTGGACATCGAAGGTTGGAGCGAAACCAGCCAGCCGTGGAGGTCAACTCTAGCAGACGAGTAAACATGGTATAAATGTAGAGACAAACTAAAAATGCATTAATTTAAATTCGATCGATCTGAAATTTTGTCTAGGCTTAACTAATTAAATTCACTCATTTTCGTACTCGTCATTTGTAAACCCTAATCATTTTAGCCAAACGTCTAAAAAGCGCTCGCCCACGTTTTTAGTCATATTACATCATAGTACTTGAGCATATAGTTTTGAAATTTTTATCAATCCAGAAAAAGACTTTTGCTTCACAATGCTATGAAAAAAAAAGTATTTTATTCTTTGTAGTCCACTTATAAAAACGTGGTTTTTAGATATTTTTTTTTACCTCTATTTATTTTATTCTTTTTAGTCTAAGTGTATGCTATGGTGAGTTTTGATGTATTGATTATGTTCAAATATAATACGGATTGCCCGAAAAATATTTACAGACTGTAAATGACTGATCTCCCCTTGATGTTAAACATGGTTGATGTGGTCGGGGTTGGTGTGAACTCGGCACGTGAATGTAAAGTAAACAAAAGCAGACGGATAATACATATGCTTATATATAGATAAAGTAAAAAGTTCAATAATTTAATAACAGTACATTCGATCGATCTCAAATGTTGATACAATGCATTGTCATCCAAGATCTATCTGTGGTACAATTTTGGGATCTCTAGGACTATCAGAAGTGGTTTAATTTTACGTTGGCAGATTTTAAAAATTGTGGACAAACAGGAACGAAAAAGAGTTAATAAAAAACGTGGTAAAAATGACATTATTCACTCCCTAACATTAAACAAATGACTGCATTCACAAGCATGGGCGCCCGCAGAACATTTTCAAGGGGGAGGGCGTCAAAATATTTTAGAAATGGTTACATCTCCGTATAATAGAAAACACCGACTGTTATAAATTATCCGAAGATTTTTTCTCGCATAATCCTTAGAGTTATACGCAGATTTGTTTTGGCTGGTCGCGTGATCATTAATTAAAATTCTATCCAGTTCAGTATAACTGTTCGATTGTAGTAAAATATACACGTGCAATTTTTACTTTTGGAAGTGTGTATTGGTACTTGACTACCACTAGCGGGTACTGTGGTAAAATAAAACCCCGACACTTCAAAGCTTCCGATATAAGATTTTTTAAAAATTTAATCAATACATACGATTCTCTGGTCTTACGTTAGTTCGTTGGAATCTTGTCACTATTAGTGTAAGGTAGGGATCGATTTTCGCATAAGCATTTGTTTACATTTTTTTTATATTTTTTTTTACTTTCTTTCGAATTTCTTTTTCAATTACTTTCAATTATCTATAATTTATGATTATAACCAGTTATTTATAATTTTGAGGTTAGGGTTAGGGTTCAGTAGTATGCTAAAGTAGAAAATTATTGTCAGCCCGCCGAAAATACTCCTCATAGTTGATACAAGATAATACGGAGTTTCAATATCTATACAAGTTAAAACTGGTGCTCTATTACACCAACCAGCAGGCCATACAGATGTATATTTTTTTATATATTTTTTTCTAAAAAGATAAAACTATAATTAAGTAATAATCATTAATATGTTAGCAAGGACTAAAAATAATACTCAGACAATCGTTCATCTGACATTGTAAATCTAAGGCACGTTTTTACACGACCTAATGTGCGGAATGATCACTCCACCGTACATGCTGTTGCTGGTAATGTTAGCAAAACTGGTAAACTAAATTTTGTGTATCTTTTTTCTAAATTAAAAAAAAATCAATCAATCCAGAAAAGGGGGGGGGCAAGAGCAACCCTTCCCACACCCTCTTCTTTGCGGGCGCCAAGATCACAAGCTAGCATATCTCACATGATTTTTATATAATCACTAGAATTTTAAAAAATGACTACATTCTCTCACTAATACAAACAAACAAAAATCACTGCATTCACTACATAACATAAAACCAATTACTGTATTTGCTTTAAAGCGAAAGGAAAATGACTTTATTTCCTCATTCGTTTTTTTTTAAATAGCGACTGTATTTACTCCCTATAATAGAACCAGCATTCACTGCCTAGCATAAAACACATGGATGCATATGCTAGGATAAAAAGAATGTTTAAATTCTATACCTTTCCAAAAAATAAAGACTTCATTCCCAAATAAAAGTAAATCCTATGTCTACATTTCCCCCGTAAAACTAAAACAATGACAGTATTTGCTGCTTAGTATAAAGCCAAATGCTACAATTATTCCTTAAAATAAATCAATGACTGCATTTATAAACAAAATTGTGTATGACCCGTAAAAAATGACGGAAGTTTTCAGCTGAAATCTAATTATTTTGAAAAAATGGACTTTTTTAGTGCGCCTACGGCGCCCACCTTTTTTTAAAAGCCCAACTAACTTGTCCTTGTTTGATAAATACGAAATATTAAACTTTCTGAAATGTTTTTTGGTTTTTTATAATTAAATATCATCAAATCCTCTTTTTACATTGTTCCCTTTTCCAAAATTAAAATATGAGCTAAAACAATGACGTTATATTATATTTTTTTACAGCGCATCTTTAATTTGCACACCCTTTGATGCATTGATGCAGTAATTTGGTGCACCGCTTTCTAAAATTAGTAGCGTTACATCCACACATACATACATACATATATACAGACGACGGGAATTATGTATATTGATTATTGCATGAACTCCCAATAATAAAAGATATATCTCCATTCTCTCCCGTGTATAAATTCAATGACAGCATTTTCTTCCTAACATAAATGTATGACTACATTCACTATCTAATATATAAAAATTATAACTTCATTAAATTCCTGGCATAAAACAAATGACAGCATTCACTGGATAAAATAAATCCAATAAATGCATTTACTCCCCAAAACAGAACCTATTCACTTTGTTAGCATAAATCCAATGACTGCATTAATTACCTTGAATGAAATAAACTAGATACTACCGCAGCGTAGCATACACAACAGAATTGCTCATCATAGATAGTGCCAAGAACGGGGTGACAGGACGGATAAACAGCAGCACGAAGGTATGGAAAAAAATGACTAAACGCGGATGCATGCGCAACGCCATTGATGTTACCTGCCCCCATCCTTTACTAACATCAATTGCCAACCATAAACTGTGATTAGCCGACCCTAGCGAGGGTTAGTCATGTTCGAAAAAAAAATAATAAAAAAATTAATAAATAGGGAACAAATTGAAAAATGTATATAAAAATATTCACGCTGGAGCTTGAATTCAGGAGTTTCAGCGAGCAAGGCGGACGTGATAACAATTACACTACAAATCATGTTATTATGTGAAGGAACAACGCAAGTGAACGTAAGAAGCATCGTTACCATCTCTCCCCCCCCCTTTTTTTCTCTTTCTTTTAATCCCACTACGCTTGCCAACTGTGATTTGTTGACACCCAGCGAGGGTCATTTGTCATGCTTACATGCACATACATGCTAAACTGTGTTTGTTGAAGAAGGCCTTTGCGAGCCGTACGGCTCTAGAGGGACTGGACCGAATACAGATCCAAGCTCTGCGTTTTGTATTCGGGGCGTTAAGTACAACACCCACCGCCAGCGTAGAAATAATGTCTAACGTAGAGCCTCTGGCGATAAGGCGGGAAAAGGACCACGGTAGAGCGATACCGCAGTTTGGAGCGTCACGAAGCCTGCTTCCAATTACAAGACCGATGGGTAAAGCAGACAAGACTGAAAAAGAGAACATCCTTAATGGACCCGGTCCACGAATTAGAAAAGTCAGTCCCCATACCAAAGAACAGGGAATGGATGCAACTGGTCCCAAGCTCGAGGACAACATGAAAGCTTCGACTTGCCTGAACACTGGCAAATACGTCGGTGACAAAAGCCAGCCCTGTCAAGCTACAGCGAGACGAGGCTCTGAAAACAATCGAGGCTTAGGCTTTTGGAGACAGCGCGGTTAGTGTCTTCATGGACGGCTCACGTTTCAAGGATGGTAGAAGTGGATACGGAGTAATAATTCAATACCTTTAACCTCGGCCTGACAGTACTGAAATGTCAGGACCGTGTGGATCTGCATACAATAGTCACGACACCGAAGTAGAGGCGATCTGCAGGGGTTTCAAAGAAGTGCGCCGACGTCTAGCTAAGAGAAAGGTTTTCCTGACCGTCGTAGTCTTCACCGACTCACGGTTTTCGCATCAGGAAGCACGGCCAGGAAAGTTTACCAGAATATGCCGCGACCGAGCAAAAGTGACTTTAGTTGTGAAATTGAACGTAGCAATCAGACGCTCATAACACGGATGAGAACTGATCATTGTCCCATACGAAGCTACTTGTACAAATTAAACATTAGAACGGAACTGGCCTATTGCCTGTGTCCACCCCAAGGAGACGGTGGCTCACTTAATAGAAGAAAGCCCCGAGCTGTGGGGGGATTTGAAAGAAGAAGTCAAGGTACCTGCGGAGGAGTTTCTCTATGGCGATGCCCGCTTGATGAGGCTGCCTGCGATAGAATGAATCTGGTCCTAAGAGCCTAACCGCTCCACCCAAAAGAGAATGTCTATTCACTTGCACATACTCGTTTTTGTGAGATAAATATATATATATAGATGACTGTGTTTGCTCCCTAGTATAAAATTAATGACTGCAATTGCTCGCTAGACTAAAACTAAATGTAATTTGTCACGTAAAAAATCACGAGAGCAGAGAGAGAAATCACGTGTGAGGTGCTTGGTAGAAGTTTAGATTAAGAGAGAGAGAGAGAGAGAGACAATATGGCTGAATAGTGTTAGTAGATGTTTCTACCATGTGAATTCTGAAGTTTATTGTTGAACACAGTGATTAGTGTAATCATAGGATCATTATAAAAGTGAATTTTCTTAACTTCAATTGTTTCAAGGAATTATTGTACGAGAGATGGTATTAGTTGATAACGCCTACAAACACACATGAAAAGAGATGTGTGACACAATCGCTCCCTATAATTAAAGAAATAACTGCATTCACTCCTTAAAATAAAACCCATGACTGCATAGACTACCAATTATAAGTGCTCTTTTCCAACCTAAATTTAACCTTTCAATTTATCTGCTCTGTAATATAAAACACATGACTGCATTCAGTCCCTCAGGTAAAAGCAATTTCTGCAGTTATTAACTGAATACAATAAAACCAACGAGTGCATTCGCCTTTTAGCTTAAAATTTATTAGTGCATTTACTATGTTGCTTAATAGTAATGAGTATAATTGCTCCATAGAAAATAACAATGACATCATTTACTCGATAGCATTAACGAAATGACTGCACTCACTCTATAGCATATAGAACGACTTCACTAATCACTAGATTAAAATAAAACTTCATTTACTCCATAGCTTAAAACGAATGTCTGAATTTATTCCATGGGAAAAAAGGAATCGCAGCATTAACTCCCAAATATAAAAGAAATGAATGCAATCTATCCATATTATATTAGAAATGACCGCTTTAGTCCCTAGAAAAATACCAATGACTGCATTTACTCCCTAGCAAAAACAAATGACTGTCGTAGCAGTAGTTTACTGGGTAGTGTTTCGACTAGTCTTACTAGTAGACAGTTCGTATATTTTGTATGTAAATTTATTAAACTAAAAGTATGTGAACCGAAGTTTCGTTGTTTCAATGCTTTTGAATAATGCTACATTTTGCTTTAAAGAGGTGGGCATCTGCATACAAAAAGATAATAAAATTTATGTTATTTTTCAAAACTTTATTTTAAATTATAATAATTTTAATTTCTTTATCATTTTTGGCCTATGAGAAATGTAATAGCATGTTAGATAACAGACCAAAATAAGTACGGCACGGGTTCAAAATAGCGACTGTCAAAACAGCGACCGTCATAATAGCGACTTCAAAATAGCGACTGTATCAAAACAGCGACCGTCATAATAGCGACTTCAAAATAGCGACTGTATCAAAAGAGCGACTGTCATAACAGCGACTTCACCACATAGCTATTCTTGTCCAACCGTTCACCTAACACAGTGGTTCCAATCTTTTTTGACACATAGACCCCTTTTCATTGTCTAAACTTACCCAAGGACCCCTAGTGAAAAAACTACATAAATGCATAGTAACAAATAAAAACTCCAAAAAAAAGCAACATTTCGATGAAGTATTTATTGAAATTAAAAATTGTGTTTAAAATAAAATTTAAAACAATTAACTTATGCTATATATACACGCATTCATTCAAATACAAACAACTGCTCAGTAAAAATAAAATTTGAATCATGGTAACCCGGGCAGCTTTTTTAACAATATTGACAGCCCCCTTGTCAAAACGTCCTGTGGTCGAACTGTCCGGGCCCCGGGGGTTACATAATGACATGTTACGAAGGCTACACGGATCCCGTGTTATGGAGAAGGTAAATAAAGGGATTGGGGCTGAGAGAATGTAGACACCTTTATAAAGGACTATCTGACCACATTGCCTTGGGGTGGGGTGGAGTAGGATATGATTGGAAGGACCTGCTACCTCAGAGGAGTGGTGCATATAACACAATCATGAATTCGCCCTTAATGTTGATTGGTTTTTAGTGTGTATATTTTTTTAGTGTTAAATTAAACGTTGAAAAAAGCGTGTAATAACTATTTCATGCCGTTTTTAATAGATAATAATATTTAACTATATTATTTTTATTTATTTTTTTAAATTAGGAAAAAAAAATTACGAGGTAAAAACGAAAGGGTCGAAACATCCGGGGATCAAAAAGTCCTGTAGTCCAACTGTCCCTAGCTTAAAAAAGCAGCCACACGCCACCTCATGCCCCTACCACCGCAACCCCCTTCAATTAGTTGACCACATCCATGTTTGCTAATCTCTATCGAGCTTTCTGCAAAATATATTTGACTGAAGTAATAGCATACAGAATTTTAAAAAAAATGTGTTACGAAAATGTGTATACACCCTTTTCAACACCAACATTTATTTATACACACTCCAGTATTTAATTTTCTATTGTCCCTTCTGTACAAAAAACCTACATGGCTTATCATGTATTACTTTTCTGGATTTTATAAACTCCATTGTAGGCTAGGCACAGTAAGTTTTTCAAACATTATCACAAACAAAAGAGAAAAGTCGCTATATTGATACAGTCGCTGTTATGATGCAGTCGCTATTATGACGGTCGCTGTTTTGACAGTCGCTGTTTTGATACAGTCGCTATTTTGAAGTCGCTATTATGACGGTCGCTGTTTTGACAGTCGCTATTCTGCCCGGATGCCAATAAGTACATACTTGATCATTTTGCAAAACGTAAATTTTTTTTTCAAGTCAAAGTTGCAAATAATATTTAGATTTTTTTCCCCTGGAAAACAGCTTCGTGTGCTTTGGTTACTATAACAACCAGTGCCACCTCAAACAGCGAACTGCCGACTGAAACCACATTCTCGAGAGTAAACGAAAGAGACCCTTCTACTACATACACAGACCCAACTACACAAGGCTCAGGGTTTAAGGGGGACAGCAAAAGAAAACATCTACTCTTTGCTGTAATTATTCACTTGTTTGTAGTCTATTTGGTAGAAACACAACTTTTATGATCTACACATAACTAAATGGCTCTTGTTTTTGTGTGTTTTTTTCAAATTAATTTAAATTATTTTTAATCCAAAAAGACGATTCAGTTTTAAAATAAATCGACATTTAAAAAAAAACCCACAACCCGAGTTAATTTAACTTTGTCGATTTTGAGGATCGCTTAAATCATCTTCTATATAAAAGGAAACTGTGAATGCTGCGATATTTTCGTTATAACTTATAACATTTTAAAATATAGTTTTTACAACTGAAAAAAAAATTGCGTAATTCTCTTAAAATATTGCAATTAGACTTTTACTGCAACTTAAAATTTAAGTATATAACACGCAAAAGTGTACATCTATTTGATCAACTCCTTTTTTTAAAGGTAGAATTTAAATATATTCAAGGTTTTCAAAATAACAAGAATATACTATTTTTTAAAAAAGAAATCTAGTAAAAAAAACTGTAGGTAACGGAAACGCCTTTGTAAAAGATTATTACAAATAATTTACACAAAACACTTTCTAAAAAACATTATTCTCTAGCCTTATAGAAATGTGTTTACCTTAGAAATATTTATTAAAATTGAAAATTTTAAATGGTACGATTATCTTTTCCGAAAAATGATGTACTATTTTAAATAAATGACATTAAAATTGTGTGGCAAACAAAAGGAATAGAAAATGTAGCGTTTATATTTCATGTTAGAATTTGTTCAATGTAATTTTTTGTATCTTAAATCTTTATAAAAAGTTAATGTTTTTTTTCCTTTAAAAATATATTAAAATGTTTTGATTCGCATTTCGCCATACTTTATTTTTGGTTAATTTTTAGAGTATTCCATTTTTTAAATTCTAATATTGTGTATGTCGTAATATAATGATGCATATATCTTGTCAATGTCATTGTATACTATTATATTGAGAATAATCTTTAAACAAAGTATCCTTACGCAATCGAGTTTAAATATAAATACTTAAACAAAAGGTGTGTTTTGAAATTTGAGAAGATGATTTCTACTCCATATATATTTTTATTTGTTATCCTAAAATGTTTAGTTTGACAATCACACTAATATATTAACGTATTAAGTATTTGGTGGTACAAATAATCCACATTTGAACAAATTCACACATCTTGGTACACTGCTAAAAAGTTATTTAAATTATGTTAGTTTCAGTTTTTCATTTGCTTGTCTTACAAATGCAACTAGACAATTAATATAATAATAATTATTTTAAATAATTTATATACCGCTGGACTAACAGCGTTTCAAATAAAAGTAGCTATACACTTATATAATTGATGCATTCTATAAAAAATATATGTCATAACCACAACGCATAACGAACTTACCGTATACATAAGCTACGTATATCATATTAAGAAAATTCAGTTAATGTATTATTAAATTAATTTTGAAAGCAACTTTTGAAGAGATACATTTTTGGTGCATTCTTAAAAGACTTGGTATTTTGAGTGCTACGAATGAGTGATGATAGATAATTCCATTGTTTGGCGGCACAAAAAGAGAAGGATCTTTCGCCAAATGTTTTAGTGCGTGTCTTTGGAACAGAGAGAATACGTATCTCTGACGAAGAGCGTAAGTGACAAGTGGGTAAATAGACGGGTAGAAAGACGTTCACTAAGATAAGAAGTGCATGAGTCAGAAAAGAAATTGTGACAGAGAACAGATAGTTTGTATTCCATGCGTGCCTATATAGGGAGCCAATGAAGTGAGTAAATGAAGAATTTTAGGATTAAATTATGTTCTTCTTTTTTATGTTTAACTAGAAATATACCCGCACTTTTGAAGTGGGAGTGTACTGCCTGAAAAGGTTTATTACATAGTAGAAAATATGCCACTAATTATTCCTTAAGTGTGTAAATGTATGCAACAATTTAAGTTCGATCTTCCGATTATAATATACCTAAATTCTGTGCTGTGATTTCTCTTAAGATTACAACTTACACATTTTCAGAAATATACATATGAAAAATGTAATTTTATAAATCTGAGATAATCTTTCGTCATATAAATATTGCTATGAAACTTAACATGCTATTCGAAAAGGGTATTACTTTAATTGTTAAAATACTGCATACAAACATTTCTCATAGCTATAGATCAAACGTAGCAAGGGATTACATTCGGAATAAAAAAAACATGTATTTTTAATATGCTAATAGAACTTAAGGGAAGGGAAGAAAGTCTAATGAATCTATAAAAAATCAAATTAAATATTTCGAAACTATTTTTTAAATACCTTAAATTAACTTCACAGCCATCTCTCTCTGTCTGTCGTTCGTCGTCGGGCAGGCGGAAAAACAAAAGTAAAAAATGACCCATTATCCGTGATGCCATCGAGCTGAAATTCGGCACACAGACTTGTGTCACCTAACAATGCATCGTATCAAAATTTCAGGTCGATCGAACTGTAATTAAGTTAATGCATTTTTAGTTTTTCTCTATAAAACTTATGTAATTCAATATCACTGTTTGTTATTGTTTTTTATTCACGAGACAGTTCAGTAATGCTTTGCTGCACCCGTCTGGCCCGCACTCCCTCCCGTCCCTTCCCCCATTTTTAAAGCCAGAGGATATCACTCGGTGTCAGTCTGTAAATGTTTGTCGCGTTTGAACATAATCAATACTTTTAGTTATGTCTCATATTTAGGGATTTATAGTCAAAAACTTTTGTTTTACGGGTCTTTTTATATAAATATTTTGATCTCTTTTTGTCCTCTCATCAAAATGGTCCAGATTACTGATGGATTCCAATATCTAGTATGTTGCTTTTTCACTAAGTGATCACATTCCTTATCTATTCCCGTTTTTCGATCAAACATTATATTTTGTAAACTATCTCATTAAACCCACTTTTTCTCTATCCCTGCCCATTTTTTCCTGTTTTTTGTTATTTTGGATTAGATAAGTTATTTGCTAAGTATATATAAGATTGATTTATTTGCTAAAAACGTATGTGAAACAGAGATATACATTTTAAGGAAAAATGATATTGGTATCATTCACATAAAGGAGTAAATATATTAAGTTAAAAAAACGTTTAGGTTCAAGTGAACTAAGCTTGGTCTAGATATATCCATCAGTCCAATAGCCATTGATTATAATACGATAGTTATGTTAATATAAAAGAAAGCGATTATACTCAATGTGACGTTTAGTTCAGTCATGCTTAACTTTATTAAATATGATTATGAAAATATAAAGACTTCTATAAATATGGTAATTTGGAAAAAAATGTGAGAGGGGGCTTAGGCTGTATTAGTATTGAAATAAAACAACCCCGTAAAAACAAAGTTTTTGACTATAAATCCCTTATATATGAGACATAACTAACAGTATTGATTATGTGCAAACGCGACAAACATTTACAGACTGAAACCGACATTATCTCCCCTGGCTTTAAAACTGGGGGAAGGGGGGAGGGGATGTGGACATGGACGGGTGGCATCAACGCGTTAACTCAACTCCAGGTGGTTTACCTGGGTAAAACACGAGATGTGTTCACCTATTGCTGGCCTGAAGTCAATTGACCTGTAAAATGTAAACAATGGCGACTTCTACATATAGTTTTAAATAGATAAACTAAAAATGCATTAATGCAATTACGGTACGTTCGATCGATCTGAAATTTTGATACGATGCATTGTTAGGAGACACGGGTCCGTGTGCCGAATTTCAGATTGATGGCATGACGGGAAGTGGGTCATTTGTGACTTTTGTTTTTCCGCCCGACCGACGTACGAAGTGATGACGACAGACAAGATTTCGAAGTTAATATAAGGGATTTAATAAAACAAACCCGTAAAAACAAAGTTTTTGACTATAAATCCCTTATATATGAGACATAACTAACAGTATTGATTATTTTCAAACGCGACAAACATTTACAGACTGAATCTGTCTAACTAAACTTTGCTTCATAACCCTGGGGGGGCAGGGGGAAAAGTCTGGTCACCGATTCGCTTGACTGAGCTCAGCGTGACACGTATAATGTAAACAAAAATACGGCGGTACTTCGATGGGTCGTCTCAACGCGTCAACTCAAACTTTCACGTGGAAAAAAAAACAATAACAAACAGTGAATTTGAATTACATACGTTATATAAAGATAAACTAAAAATGCATTAATTTAATTACGGTACCTTCGATCGATCTGAAATTTTGATACGATGCATTGATATGTGAGTCGGAACGGTGTGCCAAATTTCAGCTTGATCGGATTACAGGAACTGGGTCATTTTTGACTTTTGTTTTTCCGCCCGCCCATGAGATGACGACCGACAGAGAGAGACGGCGGTGAAGTTAATATAAAGGATTTAAAAAGGATACTAAATTAAGTAAATCAAGGAAAAAATTTAAAAAGTATCAAATTCTATATAATTTAAACACCTTTTGTTTAGATTATAAATATTTGTATAATATATCGTAAATTGAATTTTTTTTTAAAATGTAATTATTTTTTTGTTTAATCTTAAACTTCTAAATTTGTTGTACTCATGAGTTGTTTTCACTTACAGAATTGCTCTCCTCATAAAATTTACTCACTATTTAAGGGCACTAAATAAAGTGAACTGCCAGTTTTTTTTTATTTTTGACGAAAACTGCCGTCATGTAAATGACGCATTTTATTTAAGACCCCACATCGTTAGAATATTTCAAGAAATGAAATATTTGTAACAGCAGCAATAAGTGAAGGAACTACGCCCCACCTTCTCTGAAAAATGCAAAAGCTGCTTTTATCAAAGCGCTAATAAACTAAATTATAAGTGTTGTAAATGTTATGAAGTTTCCAAAATAATTTAAAGAAACTAACCCAGTGTTATATAAAAAGCTTGCAATAAAATTTGCGCACCGTTTTTAGTCAATGAACATTACTTGAAAGCCCTTCGCTTAAAATAATTTTTTTTAATAAAGTACTGATAAACGTTTTTATAGGAGTTTTAATATGGAAATGATATATATACGTTTTATATATTTGTCTCTATATTAAAATTAAGGCTTTAATCCAAATGGTATGATTTCAAAAAGGTAAGTAATTATGTTTTGGATAACTTTTCCCGATGAGACATCATATTTTGTTAATTATTTTTCAAAAGCTTCACATCAGATTTAGGTTGTGAAAAATGAACAAATTACTTACCAAATTAAAAAAAAATTATAATTCATCGGTTAGTTTATGGATAACAATGACAAAATGTTTTTGTAAAATTGCTTTTATTATTCCGGCTACAAAGGAATGACCTAGACATATTCAATTCGCAGCACATATTAAGTAATTGCTTTTAGGTTCACTTGTATGGAGTCTACAATACTTCTGTTAATAAATCCGGTAGCCAAAGTTTCAAATGTAAATTTGTTTAGCTTATGTAAAAAAAAATTACAGCATTGGTCAAAGGCCTTTATATGCATGTTAAGATCATTGATGCTTAACTTTGATAAGTAAATTTAAAGAATTGAGCCAGTAAAATGAGCAAGAAAATTTGCAGAAAGATTTATCTAATATATATAAATAGATATATTTATATATAGATAAATATATGTACATATATATATATATATATATATATATATATATATATATATATATACTAGTGTATTACCCGTCAAAAATGACGGAAGTTTTCAAAATAGATATATTTCAGTTTTTGTAATTGTCCCTTTTGCCTGAAAGCCGCATAGTAAATAATCAGAAAATGTAGAGACCAAGAGAGAAAAATTAAATCTCTTGTCCATATTGGACAATTTTATGCGGGCGTTTGAAAATAGCGTTTTGCAGTATTTATTTCAGAGCTATTTTTTAGTGGTGCACTTTCTGAAATCTAGTGTTACGAACGGACATAGCAGAGTATATATTTTGATTATATATACGAATATATGTGCTATGAGAAAACCTCCAAGCTTAGGCTTCGCGCTATTTAAATTTCCATGAATAATAATGATTTAAACATGATAATAGTAAATGCATAGCGAATTACACAAAGCATAAGGTGATACTACAGCAAAGAAGTTTGTAGTTCGAAGTATTAACAAATATTGCTGAGGAGTCAGACGGACGTTAACTTGTGGCATTGAATCGTGCGCACCAATTTTGAGTGAACCAATAATATAGCACAGTGCCTTAAAAATAAATTATGTGACTGTAATGTGGTTCACGTCAAGCACATCTGTGATTTGAAGCAGTTTAAGCTTCATTGATGATTATGACTTATCAGTTTATTCGCCCATTTGTCCATTCATTATTACCACAACATTACCAAAACATGTAAAAATATAATGTAATTTTTACACATCTTAATAACTATTTATTTTGCATGAAACGTAGTAAGCAAAGTTTGTCAAAGGATAACGAAAAGATTAACTTATCAACTGTTAATCATATTTACAATTTAATATCCACGTGTTAGTAATTCACATAAACGTTTTTATTGTTGTCAAGTCAGCACCTTTTCAAGATTTATTATGACTTGTCAGTTTTTGCGCCCATTGGTCTATACATTATTACCTTTACATTATCAAAAACGTGTAAATAAAAAATTGTAACTACTTACAAATATGAATAACAACGAACTATTTATTTTGCAGGAAACCTTTGAAGTAAAGTTAATCACTGGATAAAAGAAAATATTTAGGTATCAAATGTATATTCAATCGTATATAAAATTGAATATACACGTTTTAGGAATTCTAATAAACGTTTTCATTATTGTCAAGTCAGCATCCCTTCCAGTTCTTTATTTAAAGCAAAGATTTTTTATTCAAAATTAGACTAAAGGCTGGGCCAGACTATCAAATGCACACGCGAGCATTTGATCAAACGCACTATTTTATTGGCGAATGCAGATTGCAGATGTAATAGAAGTAAACATTAATCACGTGACTTGACTTTACAGCTGATCTTAATTTTAATGGCTGCCACTTTCTTCGATTCTAGTCTAATTACTAAATCGTAATGACAACAAGGATAATAAGCTAATATTCACAATGAAAACAAATCCTCAGCATACCAAATGGTCTTTAAAATCTAATAATATCTACGCGACGTCTTCACTTTAAAGGACAACATTTGAATCGAAAAAATACTCTGATCATACTTCGTGACATAATAATAATAGTAATAGTGCTACTATTACTTCTACATTACTACTACTACTACTACTAGAAATAGTCTGCTGTTACTGATCACTGATAAGTTATCAAGTTCAAGAAACTTCAAAATCATAATGGTAAGTTCAGTTATTATTAATTTTTTTATATTATAGCTTAGTTTTTATGGAAAGCACATAAATATTATAATTATATTATGATATAATATTATATTATTAATAAAAAAATCAATATATTCATTATTAATATCTAAATTTAATATTATCAATATGGACCATAGACCTGGAATGTATGAATCACTTTGAATTAATTAATAATAACTTAATAACAATAACAAAACATAATTGTCATATTATTAATATTATTATCGAATGAATTTGCTTATTTATATTATAATACTAATAACTTTTATTAAAATATTAATATTTAAAAAAAGGGCTGCGGAAAATAACAATAAATTAATCGATTAATCATTAAAAATAAAATTTAATTAAAATTTAAGAAAATATTTTGAATATTTTTTTTTCCAAATTATTATTAATTTATATTTTTTGTAACTAGCACACTTTTCCCTTGTATTATTTTTATTTATTTAGACGCGCATACGTAAACAAAAAGGTTTTTCTACCTTATTTCTTGCATAGCAATGAAAGAGTAAAACATAATTTAAATTACCATAACAATGTGTAAATTTTCAAATTTTAGCAACATGTCCTTTTTTAAATATATTGAGTTTTAAATATTTTTTTTTAAAGATAGTTAAAAATATGCAAATTTGTTTTTTAGAAAGAAAAGACTACATCCAATAGCACCAACTTTCATTTAGATGATGACAGCATGTTTGAATCCTATTCGATACCAAGTCAATCTACTAAGTTATTGGGGCAAGAGATATAAAAAAATTAATTTAAATATATGAAGAATGAAACAAATTCCTCATTACTATTCTTACTACTTACATAAATGTATTTAAATTCATTTTTATCCTCTTTCTGTTATTACAAGGCTAAGAGACTTTAATATGTTTTAGATTCAATACTACCACAAGACTTGTAAAATAAGCAAATTATTTTGAAAATCATGAAATATCACCAGATCATTTCAGTAGTTATCATGATTAGAAACTAGTTACCAACCATCTGAAATTTATATCAATAAATGTTTAATAGTATTGTAAATATTTTTTTTAAACAACCAAAATTGGGTTACTGTTTTAATTGTAGTTGTATCAAATTACTCTATGTTGAGGCAAATTTGTTCCTTGCCTAAACACACAAATTTAAAAGCCATCACTGCTAGAATGATATTGAGAAGTTGAAAGATTAGGATTGAAAGGCTTAAGTACTAAAATAGATTTGGGCTCTATTTAACATTTTTTTCTCCAATTTGTAGAGAATTGATTAGAGTAATAGTAATAAGACCAAAGAAAAGATGAATATCTAATAAATAAGAATTTTAATAAATCTAAACAATTTGAAAGGAAAACAAGTCATCAATAATCAAAAGTAATGCATTTAAATTAATTTAAAATAAATGTTTGTTTAAATAGGAGTTATTATTAAATAATCATAAAAGTATATATATGTTTTCATTTTCAGATTTGGCTTTTAGCAATAAATTTTAACAATCTTCCATTTTCTAAAGTTTAAAAAGAAAAATATTATTAAATTAATATCCTGCATTTTTTTCAAGTAAAAATAATATGGTTTTTATTTATAAATAACCTGAATACACCTTCTGATTACATCTTAGTGTCTGCTATGTTTTTATTACATATAAATTATTTATAAGTAAATAAAATAGTTTTGGCCATGTTGCATTAAACTATAATAAAGCAATACATTTTATTTAATTATACATTTCTTATTTTACGTTTGATGAAATGTTTGTAGTCAGTCCTGTTTATAATACACATCTCTCACCTCAAATAAAATTGTAAGTGCATATGGATAATATTGGTCAGAGAATTTTGCGATATATGTGTATAGTACTAGTACAATAACAAATGAATTGAAGTTTTATGGAATAAGTAATTATAGGACAGTTACATTTTCTTAGTTATATTTGAAGAGAATATGATTAAATTATTTGTATAATATTTCAAGTGATAGTGATAAGTCTAATACTAATAGTAATAGTAGGTTAGCTTTTAATTGTTTTTATTTGTATTAATTTTTTTTAAAACTTAAAAATATGGGTCTTTAAAAAAGATGATTCAAAGTAGATATAGGTTTTGTATTTTATTTGGATTGTTGTTTTTCTTGTACATGCACCAATTAAAAATACATTCAACAAAGTTGAAAGTATTGGCCAGACATAATGTAATCAAAGGTAGCAACAGGTAGTGTGGACCGCACCGGGTGACAGTGTCATCTGCGCCCGGGGACATTACACAAATTCTGCGCCCCTTCTCGGACTGACAGATTTTTTCTTAAAATAAATTGTGTGCAATCGCATTGAGAATTATTAGTCTGTATTGTAATTCATTAAAATACCAGATACTTCGAAAACGAACCATATAAACCGTAAAATTTCAAAAAATTTCTTGGGGGCTCATTGAGCCCCCAGAATTTGTCGGTCCGGGTAGGGGCGCTAAATTTGTGTCATGTCCCCGGGCGCAGATGACCCTAGCTACGCCACTGGTCATTGCATCAGCATTGTTATGTTATTGTGACCGACTGTCGGCTAGAGGTATGTTAACATATTCCAGTTTCTCTACGATAACCCTTTCAAGGCTTGCTGTGTCTTTGGAATGTATATGAACAAAACCTAAAAATTATTCTTTAATGGTTACTTTTTTAGTTTGAAAATCCACATGGCGCCCCTTAATGCTCAATGGGGGTGCCAAAATCATGCTTGCCAACTGGTTTGTTAAGAAGATATTTGTGGAGCTCCAAAATTCAATCTTGCAAACGTATTTGAAGTACATTAGTTTTCATCAAAATTAATTTAAATAATTAATTTTAATACTCATTTTGGTGCCCCCTAACGTGGCGCCCGGGACATTTGTCCCCCCCTACACCCCCGAGCTACGCCACTGCCGGCTGACACCATCACAAGGAATGACACCAAACTGTAAAATTCCGTATGTTCTGTTGTTTGGCGGAGGGGAGTTGTTTGTTTTTTTTTGTGTTCGCGCGCGGCAAAGCTTTGTGACGTCATCTTGGAGGGGTGTCTAAGTTTTTGTGGCCGGAAAGGGGGGGGGGAATAAAATAGGAAAAAATTGCCAATAAGTAATTATGTATAAAATAAATTAATGTAAATATATATAGGCATAGGCCCAATTAACTAATTAAAATAAGGGGCCGTCCATAAAGTATGCCACGCTATTTTTAACTCCCCCCTCCACCCTGTCACAAATCTCGGACACCTATAGTACGTCACTCTTTCGAACAAAACTAATTTTTTATTAACACAAACTGTCACACAATTTTGTCCCCTGTCACACTTTTTTACACCCCCTCCCCCCTCTGGGGCGTGGCTTACTTTATGGACGGCCCCTAAGCTTAGGCGTAGGCCTTAGCCTTAGGCTGAGCAAAATTTGATTAACAAAGTATTGAAATATAATTTAGAGTTATAGTTATAGATCTAGACTCTTGGCAAGCTTTTTATTTTTTCTTGTGTTTATGACCAATGAGGGGCAAAATATTTTTTTAAACGTACCTTCATCTATCTTATAACATCATTATTAATTATTAGTTGTTTTTTTATAGATTCGAAATAACGAAATTTTTTTGCGTAATTTCTACGAACGATGGAAGACTCCTTAGCCACAGTAGTAGATAGTATGAATATTTAAACATATTAACTCATTTTTAAACATGAGTCATAGTTATACTCATTCTACACATTAATTGGAATATTTTGAATTTAAAGTTGAAGTCTTTATTATTATTTTATTATTTATTTTCATTCTTTTAACTTAAAAAAAATCTCTGTTTTTAAAAGCATAATTTAAATAAAATGCATATCTACTTCGTAATAAATCGTATATTGTTGTTGTTTTGAATATTTTTAAAAATATGATTTGATAAAAATTTGGTTGATCACGAGCAATTTTATAAATTAATAGCACATCGTAGTCAACATAAACAACTCTTCGATGATGAACTTTCAACTTCAATTTGTAATAATTTACCATGTGATATGGAGGTTGCGTAATAATAAAAAAATATTTGTAGTGCGTTTGTTTGATGTTTGATCAAATCGCGTGAGCATTTGATAGTCTGGCCAAACCTTAAGACACATTGAAATATCGAAGTGATTATTCGGAGATATCTCCGTATAACGCTGGGCGTTATAGACAGATATTTCCCATGATTCTTAGCGTCATACGCAAATTTTTTTGGCTGGTCATGTGACTTCTTGCCAATTTGATATAAGATTTTTTAAAATTCACACGATTCATGAGCTTCTGTGGTCTCACGGTTAGGACATTAGATTCTTGAACTCTTAAGTGGAGGTTCGAGTTTCGTTTGAGTCTTTTTTTTTAAGGTTGTAGTTTCAGTTGTAGGGTCTGGGTTAGGTTTAGTTGTCTATTTTTTAAATTAAAATAGAAAAAGATTTTCGTTTGAGTCTTTTTTTTTAAGGTTGTAGTTTTAGGGTC
The DNA here is from genome assembly GCA_944989445.1 of Ampullaceana balthica. Taxonomy (NCBI): domain Eukaryota; kingdom Metazoa; phylum Mollusca; class Gastropoda; family Lymnaeidae; genus Ampullaceana; species Ampullaceana balthica. The sequence goes on from CALYLW010000855.1 coordinate 175,459, forward strand.
TGGGTTAGGTTTAGTTGTCTAATTTTTAAAATTAAAATAGAAAAAACAACAAATATAGCAACCAAAAATACGATTTATCGAGCGCACCGTTCTCTTTGCTTTTACAAAATTAATTTTAAAATCATAAATCTTTTTGAAATAAATTTTAAGCTATGATAGGTACATATATTATATATTAAATTAGAACGGAAATTTTGTTTGTTTTTTAAAAAAGAAATCTCCGTATAACGCCGGGAGTTATTGGGAGAAATCTCCGTATAACGCCTGGCGTTATTCGGAGATATCTCCGTATAACGCCTCCCTTGAAATATTACATGTAAATAACAATAAAAAAAAACTATTGTGGGAAGGAGTCCGATTTTTTTAATCATACAAATATGCAATCTCAAAGTGTATAAAAGAAAAACAAACGCTAAACTGAAGCATAAGTTGACAAAATTTCATTTTCATTAATAAATAATGGCTTTGTATTTCAAAACACATTAATAAAAGCTCAAATAATGACGTCACGTCACAATATTTTATGGTGAGCAACACATTTTTGTTATAATCTCGAAAGAAACTTTTTATATATATATTTTTTTTTGGAATTATCTCGCATAGCGTAGGACTGACTGAAGGACACTACTGACTTGCGTGACAATTGCAAATTATATAGTTTTATTACATTAAACAATATAATTTGCAATCTCTGTCGGTGACGCTATGCGAGGTAACTCACGATAAAAAAATGAAAATATAGGAGTACAAATGTTGCGTTCGAGATTTAAATTTTTTTTTCTATATATAAAATATTGTGACGTGACGTCATCATTTGAGCTTCAATTAATTTGTGAAGGGAACGAAGTAAAAGGAGCCATGTTTTATTTTATGTGATTAATATTATTATTATTTTTTGTATTAAATGTCCGTTTTTTTGTGTATGTGTCCATGTCAATATTACGTACTTAATTATAAATTTAATTTTCTATATTAATATATGACATTCGTTTTTCTGTTTATGAAATTTACAATTGGTTGTCGTTTGTTTGTCAATTTTTGATGCGTTTTGAACTACAAAGCCATTATTTATTACTGCAAATGAAATTTGCCAACTTATGCTTCAGTGTAGTGTTTGTTTTTCTTTTAAATACATTGAGATTGCAGATTTAAAAATCGGACTCCTCCCCCACAATAGTTTTTTTTTATTGCTATTTACATGTAATATTTTAATGCGTCTTAGACTAATTTTGAAAAAAAAATATTTGCTTTTAATAAAGAACTGGAAGGGGTGCTGACTTGACAATAATGAAAACGTTTATTACAATTCCTAAAACGTGTATATTCAATTTTATATACGATTACCTGTTGATATTATAGTATTTACTTTTATCCAGTGATTAACTTTACTTCAAAGGTTTCATGCAAAATTAATAGTTCATGTTCTTCATATTTGTAAATAGTTACAATTTTTTTATTTACATGTGTTTTGATAATGTAAAGGTAATAATGTATGGACCAATGGGCGCATAAACTGACAAGTCATAATAGATCTTGAAAAGGTGCTGACGTGACAATAATAAAAACTTTATTGTGAATTACTAACAGGTTTATATTAAATAGTAAATATGATTAACAGTTGATAAGTTAATCTTTTCTGTTATCCTGTGACAAACTTTGCTTACTACGTTTCATGCAAAATAAATAGTTATTAAGATGTGTAAAATTAAAGTTTATTTTTACATGTTTTGAAAATGTTTTGGTAATAATGTATGGACAAATGGGCGAATAAACTGACAAGTCATAATCATGGATGAAGCTTAAACGGCTTCAAATCACAGATATGCGTGATGTGGATCACATTACAGTCACATAATTTATTTTAACGCACTGTGCTGTATTATTGGTGCACTCGTAATTGGTGCGCACTATTCAATGCCACAAGTTAATGTCCGGCTGACTCCTCAGCAATATTTGTTAATACGTCGAAACTTCAAACTTCTTTGCCGCAGTATCACTTTATGCTGTGTGTAATTCACTATGCATTTACTATTATCATGATTATATCATTATTATTCATGCAAACTTATATAACGCGAAGTCTAAGCTTGGAGGTTTTCTCATACACTATATTCGTATATATAATCAAAATATATACTCTGCTATGTCCGTTCGTAACGCTAGATTTTAGAAAGCCCACCGCTAAAAAAAATAACCCTTGAAAAATATATTGAAACCCCCCCCCACCCCCACTATTTTCAAACGTCCGCATAAAATTGTTCAATATGGAAAAGAGATTTAATTATTCTCTCTTTGTCTCTAACTTTTCTGATTATTTACTATGCGGCTTTCAGGCAGAAGGGAAAATTACAAAAAACTGAAATATATACATTTTGAAAACTCCCGTCATTTTTGACGGGTAATACACTAGTATATAAATATTAAAAATCAAATCTACATTAGGAATAAAGTAGACGCAATACATTTTTTGAAAAAAGAACGTATAACTGCTCTACTTACGATTAAGTTTATTGGACTTGTGCCATTTATTTTCACATAATATTCACTGACATAATGAGTTAATGTTTAAATTAAATTGTGAGTAATTATAAACAACATTGACAAGCTCGCAATTAAAAAATAAATTCCATTCATCCGGTGACAAATATAATGAAATAGTTTTATCCCATCTATAATATAAAGAACGTACCAGGAAAAAAGCCACTGCTTTGTTACTCAAAGCCAAACCAAATATAAATGATATTATAATGAAATAACACAGATCAAACTATGATGCGTACACAAAAAAGTGCACACCCTAATTTGACAATAAAAGATTTTTTTTAAGCGCAACTCTCAAAAAAAAGAAAGTATATGAAAAATAAAATACTGCACCAAAAAAAAACGCGTTTTGAACCTCAGCCTGAAGTTGTTCAATATGAAAATGAGATATAATGTATTTCTCTTTGTCTCTACATTTTATGATTTTTTAAGCTACTGCTTTCGGGCAAAAGGGAAAATTACAAAAAATATACTAAAACCATCTGCAGATTAAAAGGAACCGTCCTGCCAAATTTGGTCCCCGTCCGTCATTTGGTTTTTCCGTGATTGTGTAACAGAAAGTCGAAAAGTGAAACATACAAACATACAAAGATACAAACACCAACTGAGCTTTATATATTACATATTATGTATCAGCAATATAAGCAATACTATTTTTTGTGTTTTTTTCATTTTTCTTCTTTAATATATCAATGATCCCGTTTCGTTTTTATTTCACAATATTTATTTTTAAATCCAAAATTTCGAGATGTTAATTGCAAATTCAATTAACCTTTATAATGTTCTGGTACTTATACAACGGTTAATTACTACTTACAGTAAAATAGGTAAAAACCTATTTACAATTGATGCCTTCCTTTTTTATGTTAGTAACAATCTTCAGTCGAAATTTCTGGCGTAAAAGAAAAAAAATAAATCTTTAGTCTGAGTACCCAACAGAAACAACTGAACATTTAAAGCTTGTGTACAAAAGAAAAAAGAAATTATCTTCATAAGAAGTACTATATTATACAAAAATATTAATATATCTGTTTAACAGCAAAGCATTATCTTGTACATATTTTTTTAACAAAATGAGAAAAAATGATTGTATATCTGTTATATTAAAAGGCAAAGCTCTCACTGACTTATTGACTCACACATCATTAATCTCATACTTCCCGTGTAGACAGAAGCATGAAAAGTTGGAAAGTTGTTGAGTACCTTCCCGCGATGATACATGCGAAAAAAATATTTAAATTATCTCTGATTGGTGGCCGGGGGACATAACTACGTTTGAATTTCTTATTTGAGCTGTATAAAAACTGACTTATCACTAATTCTACAACTTCTGGTGTAGGCAGAATCATGAAACTTTAAAACATTTTTAAGTACCTTCTCGCGATGGTAATAGGCGAAAAAATCGTGAAACTATTTCTCACTGGAAGCCGGGGGCCCAAATGTAGTTTTTTTTTCCTTATATGACATTTATAAAAAAAAATTAACTTTGGATACTGTTTAGATGGATGGATCTTGACCAAACTTAGTATATAAAATCTTGATAGCCCCTAATGAAATACTATAGGTCATTTAACTCATTTTATCCATTTTTTGGGATGCGGGCTGCTAATCTCTTTTCATGAATGTTTAAGACTGTTATCTATTTAATTTATCACGATCTTTGCAAATATTGAAAAACCAATATTTTAATCATCATACAGATTAAAATCAACTTTTGTTTTTAAATTTACATCTTACACCGATTAAGCCCCGAGCTCTTATTGTAGTTTATTTAAAGCCGTATATATAGAATTTTATTCTTCAAATGGCCATAAAACTTTGGGAAGTTTTTGATGACACTCAAGCAAATATTTCTGTCATAAAATATTGCTAAAATACCACTTATTAGGTACCGGAGGCCAAGTATGTCATTTCAAAATGAGTTCTTTAAAGTTATTTTCAACAGTGGCTACTGTGTTAATGAGGAGATTTTTCTATCAAATTTAATATTTAAAAAATATTCATGGCGCGTATTAAAATAGTCGGAGATATTAAACTTATAACATCTAAATCTTCTGGGGGAAGCTTTATAGGAAAGAGAGATTGGGGATCGAGAGAGATAGATTGAGAAAGAGAGAGTGATTAGGGTTAGCCTCATGCCCACAGGTTTACTGGTCTCATGCACGCCGGTTTGGCTGGTCTCAGGCACGAAGGGCTGGCTGGTCTCATGCAAGCTTGGGTCACTGGTCTCATGCATGTAAGGTTGGCTGGTCTTATGCACGCAAGATTGGCTGGTCTTATGCACGCAGGGTTTGCTGGTCTTATGCACGCAGGGTTGACTGGTCTCGTGCACGCAGGGTTGGCTGGTCTCATGCACGCAGGGCTGGCTGGTCTCATGCACGAAGGGCTGGCTGGTCTCATGCACACAGGGCTTGCTGGTCTCATGCAAGCATAATTGGCTGGTCTCATGCACGCATGGTTGGCTGGTCTCATGCACGCAGAGCTGGCTGATCTCATGCACGCATGGTTGGCTGGTCTCAGCACTAACTGCGGGCTGGTCTCATGCACGCATGGTTGGCTGATCTCATGCACCCAGGGCTGGCTGGTCTCATGCACGCATGGTTGGCTGGTTTCTTGCACGCATGTTTGGCTGGTCTCATGCACGCGTGGTTGGCTGGTCTCATGCACGCGTGGTTGGCTGGTCTCATGCACGCAGGGTCAGGCTCGTCTCATTCACGCATGGTTGGCTGGTCTCATGCACGCATGGTTGGATGGTCTTATGCACGCAGCGTTGGCTGGTCTCATGCACGCAGGGTTGGTTGGTATCATGCACGCAGGGTTGGCTGGTCTTATGCATGCAGGGTTGGCTAGTCTTATGCTCGCAGGATTGGCTGGTCTTATGCACGCAGGATTGGCTGGTCTCATGCACGCAGGGTTGGCTGGTCTCATGCACGCAGGGCTGGCTGGTCTCATGCACGCAGGGCTGGCTGGTCTTATGCATGCATGGTTGGCTGGTCTCATACACGCTTTATTTCCAATTAGATTTTAAACAAATATCAATATACATAATTCCCGTCGTCTGTATGTATGTATGCATGTATGTGTGGATGTAATGCTACTAATTTTAGAAAGCAGCGCACCAAATTACTGCACCAATGCATCAAAAGGTGTGCAAATTAAAGATGCGATGTAAACAAATCTTATATGACGTCATTGTTTAAGCTCATTTTTTAATTTTGCAAAAGGGAACAATGTAAAACGAGGATTGGATGATGGTTAATTATAAAATAAAAAAATAAAGGGGGCGCCATAGGCGCCCTACTACCCCTTTACGTGTCTTTTTTATTTACTTTTGTTTTTCGGCCCGACGACGAACGACAAAGAGAGATGACGACAGACTGACAAGATTTCGAAGTTAATATAAGGGATTTAATAAATATTAATTTATTCATCAGATCGTTTTCAAATTTTAGGAAGTTGTTGATTATATTCTGGATAAGTTTTTGTTATAGGGGGCCGTCCTTAAATGACCTCACGCAATGTCTGCTAATTTTTCACCCCCTACCAGCACGTCACGCTTTGTCACAAAAACGTAGACCCCCCTTCCAGTATGACGTCCATAAAACCCATATTTTCTTTATGAAAATATAGTTGTTTGAAATGATTTTTTGGTCATTTAAGTTTTTATTTATTGTAAAGCTGCGCTCTAAATTCGTAACACGTGTTAAGCCACGTGAAGCGTCATTAAAGCGTCACGCATCATCACAAAAGTGTGACCCTTCCCCCCCCTCTAGATAAGGGACAAAAATGTCGTTTTTCCTCAAATGTTAAAAGCGGATGGATCTTGACTAAAGTTGGTCAATAAATACTTGATGAACCATATTAAAAAAAACTATTGGACATGGAACATCTAATGTCCATTCCTTTTTGCCCTATGACAACATTAGATTTCATGAACTTTGTTTCACCCGAGGTCAATGTTTCACATTACGTCTGATTCTAACCACTACCCCCAACAGCTCTAAAATTAATACAATTCTCAAAATCTGTATTGAGGGACTGTGACGAAATTTATGGAGATAAAGTCATCTGCGCACGGGAAATGGACAGAACAAAAGAGAACTCACTATTGTCTGACCCGAGGCCATCAACAATCCGACGATCCGACCTGATTAGGTATGTACCGGGATCATGTGAATGGTAACGGTTGCATTACCGTGCTACAACAAGTGAAAGCCAATCAGAAAAGGGATGAATATATTACCAATCGGGTATAAAGGCCAAGGCAACCCAGAAATCACTCTCTTTTCCGCCCAAGACGTAAGCAGAGTGTAGTGCCAGTGTGACCATATTTCATAAGACTATATCTGCATCCATCCTCGTAGTGGAAGGCCCGACATTATTCTTGCTAACCAGAATCCATGTAAGTTGAACTATAGCTTTGTTCCCTCGTATTTATGTATATAGTTCATGCAATTATCTAAATGTCAATCGTTGTATAATGCCATGTTGAACTATTGGAATATGTTAACCACATGATCGCCGTACGGGGCCACGTGCGATAGTTAATTATCCCACGTTTATTTTCTAACTTATTTGATTACACACGCTCCATCAGATAGATGGATGGAGTTATATGTATGTGTTAAATACCATTACCATATTTACCTCAATCCACTTACAAGGTGTCAGCAAGATAGATCTGCACCCGTGGTGGTAGAGATGAGATCTTAATTTCAGTCTTGTGTCATGTAATGCATTAGATGCTAATTTGTTTATATGAATTTATTTTAATCCCCTTTTGGCACCCTGCTCTGAAGGCTCGGTAGCCAGAAGGGTGGATTAAAACAGACAAAGTGGATAAAGTACCCATGTATGTTTTTCTATTTTTAGTCTGGCTTCTGGGCACCCGCCTGTACCGGGACAGAAATGTCGTTAATACCCATGACCAAGAGCTGGACCCACTGCTGTCCCAAGCGACTTGGAACTGACACCCTACCTCATCCCTGCACCTATCGACCGGAACCTGAGGAGGACAACTCAGTATTTACCAGTTATTACGTCTAACGTAATACTGACGCCGACAAACGCATACTGCGTATGTCAAAGTCTGTACGTGTAAAAACACTACACGTATAGTCGTATAGAAGCCGGTCATTCACACTTCCGTGATCACCGAAGTCACCTGGAACCAGTGGCGTCACTAGGGGGGGCGGGGGGGGGGCGGGCCGCCCCGGGTGACACCCATCAGGGGGTGACACCCGAGCCTAAAATTTTACTGTGTACGATTTTATGTCAGAAAACAAAAGATGACACATTTTTTAATCTAGAAAGAAATTAAGAAATACAATGAAATACGTGAAACGTGAAAATTCTTATTAAAAAATATCAGTTAACTTGCAATAATAAAACAGTCCCAACACACGAACAACATTAAAACAAATTAGGAAAAAAAGAAAAGAAATAGTCAACAGAGAGATCTTTAAAAAACGGCTGGAATGAAAGAGGCAGTGTCTTCTGTTTTAAAAGATATAAAGCCATGAACGATTCCCACCTCACGAATCCCTCCACCACAGTGGGGTGGGGGGAATACGATTTTTATCACCCCCCCCCCAAAGAAAAAAAATCAAATGATGGGTTTTCTTTGTTGATGTTTTTCTTGAGGAAAATTATGATTTCAATGTCTTTGAGTTAATATTTTTTATATATATATTTATTAAAGGCGTGAAAGCATAGATATGCATGTTTATATACAGGTAGTCCTCCGGTTACGACGGTCCCATCCCGACTTACGCTGTTTAGTGCTTACGATCGCGCCCCCTTAAAGAATAGTATTACGCGTTATTCAGTATTTTTAATTTTAAAAAATTCATGAGGTAACGAGTTCTTTTCTCTATTTGAAATAACAAAAATTATTGAAAAATATGTATGATTATTATTTCAACCAACAACTTTCGTTTGCGAATTTTTCAAATGGCGAAGTTTTCAATCAAGTCAATAAAGCTGAGTAAGCTTATAAGTTCCTTTTCAATGCTCATTAGAGAGAGCATATTAAGCCTTTTTCGTCCCATGCAAATTCTCATTATATATTCTTTTCAACTTTGAATAGGATCGCTCTCAGCTGCAGTTTGATGTCATCATTGAAAGATAGATGCGAAGTGCGATGTGTACATTTGTAAAGGACTGTGTGAAATATAGCTCATTCAAAAGCAGCAAAATTTTTAGCTCTGTGCAAGTTTTTTGAGTTTCGCTTTGTGCTAATACTAATTCCTTTTCCTTACCCTGAGCCTGGTGCTGGACAATAACTTTTTTAAGAGTTCTGAAAATTGGACTAATTCTGAAGGTAAGCAGTCTTCGAAATCACTCATGAACCTACATGTGGAAGAAAATCAGAAGCCCCGAGCCTAGTGCTCTTTATGGGTCTTCCGGGAAGACCCCCTTAGCCATCTGGCCAACAAAGGGACGTAACAGCTGAGGACCCCCCCCCCAAAGCGGTCGCTTCTGAAGCGGCCACCTGGGCATCCAGGACATACAGTCGAAGATGCCTCCCACTAAGTTGCCCTCACAAGGAGGTGGTGGAATTTCCTACTACGACCCGCTACCACTTTGGCGCCATCCCGGCAAAGCACACGGGTCTCCATGGTTAGGACCGCCGCAGACCGGGGGATCATCAAAGACCTACCTAGGGTGCAACCCCCACTGGAATGTTTCATCAGAGCTGGCGTCCAATGCGTTCTTCGCGGCACTTTTTGCTAATCCGTACTGGTGCTCCTGGCCCTAAGCCGGCACCGCTCGATGGCGTTGCTAGTAAATTGAGGGGGACGAAACGGTTGCTTCGGATTTACCCGACCCATTCTTCGAAATCACTTGAATGTTCTTCCATTAACTTGGCTGCTGCCCATCGGATGGCTAAAGTGCTGAGCTCAGTTAGGTTTGTAAGAAAGACAAATTTCTCATGGATGTATTTATATGCACCTAACCAATGTTGTAGGGCTTAACAAAGTTTGTCAATGATTACCAGAAATACCTCAATCTTCAATTTTTTTCTCCAGGAGAATACTGTTTTGTTGATGTCCCTTTACCAAACTGACGCTTTGTTTTTTGTTTGATAGTATTGAAGGTTTTTTACACTGTTTTTACCACGGACTTTTCCTTTCCTTTGTCTTCATATGAATCAAATTAAGAATGCTATTTTTTAACAAACTCAATGAGAGACTTCCTTTCTAAAATTGTTTCCCAAATTTCAAGTAAAATAGCAACTTCCAGTTGTTCAATTTCCTTTAGAAATCCTTCTTCTTCAAGTCGGCAGTCACGTGGCTGATTTTCATTCGTTTGCTAATTCTTCCAGTGCTGCGATATTCTCATGGTATGAGCTATTAACAGACCTTACAGCATAATGTCAGGCTGACCATCTTGTGTCAGACAAGGCTTTGTTAGCATGTATCAATTTCATATGTTTTTGAAGTACCTGTCAACGATGAGTAGATGCAACAAGTCGGGTATAAAGATTTTGCAGAAGACAAAAAAATCTGACCGCAGTAGGACAACCTGCTGCTCTTTTCCCAACCAAATTAAAGGAATGAGCTGTGCACGGCACACAATGAGCTATAATGCACTTCTCACGAAGAATAGCCTGGTTTCCGTTATACTTCCTACTCATTTGCAGCATTGCCGTATGACTGTCCAAGGCATTTTCAGGGATTCTTACAAACATAATGGCCTGCATCTTTATTATACACTATAATTCATAAAAACATTGGGGGCCCTTAAATTATTGGGGGCTTTAGCCCGTTCAGCACCCCCCTTTTAATCCGCCACAGGGTGGGGGGCTCCACGCATCTGTGACGATGTGGTACGAGGAGGGGGGTGTTTAAGAAATGTGACCTCGCATAAAAAACGCGAAACTTTAAATAAAAGTTACACTTATATATTTGATTGTTTACCATTTATTTAATTACGTTTTCAATGACTTCACGCGTGTTACGATATTACAGTGCAGACTTACCCTAAATACATATTTAAATGACAAAAAATAATTTGCAACATGCTAATTTTTATTGAGAAAATACGGCTTCGGGGAGGGGTGCCAAAGCTTTGTGACGTCATATTGTAAAAAAGGGGTGGGGTCTAAGTTTTTGTGACAAAGTATGACGCTGGGGGAGGGTGGGGTAAAAATCGGCAACCTCGCGTGACGTCATTTATGGACGGCCCCTTCAGTCGTGAAGGGGTGACACCATGAGCTACCGCCCCGGGTGACACCAACCCTAGTGACGCCTCTGCCTGGAACCATAGGTGAAGCAGCCTACCAAGACCAAAGAATCACACGATTTAGCTAGAGGGAACCTGCAGAACCAACTACACACGTCTGCACTGACGGAGCCGTGTGGAGGGCAGATATCTCTCGGAAGGGGTTGGCCTTTACGGGGCCCGGGAGATAAGTAGGGTCGCGGAAGTGGCTGCGACCTGAAACTGACTAACCCCGGCGAAATCGCCAAGCATACGCACTGGAACCCTCCGGACAACCGGGGGGTGGGGCATGGCCTCACCGAGAGGCCCGGTGCTGGGTGTGGGAGCAGACCCATACCCAACAGTGCCCGGCTAGGAACGCCGAAGACAGGAAGACCCTCTGGGCAAGGGGCGGAACGCACTCGGACCGTCCTCAATGGGTTGAAGATTTCTGCCTACCCCCTCTCTATTCTATGGTTCATATATCGAAAAAAGCAGGTCCCGGAACGGACCTTCTAAACCCCTTCTCGGCGGATGGTGGTACGTCGGGTCGGTTGGCTACCCCCCCTCTTAGAGGCATGGTGACGAACGACAGGCCATGTCCAAGCGGTCAATCGGTGACTGGCCGTCCTTGTATGGGTGCGAAGGGCCATCCTGAACAAGCCCTGGTAGTTTTACAGTTGAATGTCTGTGGCATAAGGCAAAAGGCACACGAAGTAACCAAAATACTCCACGAACGGAAAGTGGATGTGGCACTGTTCCAAGAAACGCTCCTCAAGGGGAAGCCGTTCCATATCACTGGTTACTCGCTATACCATTGCAAGTGTGACCGGCGATGTCGAGGTCTTGCCACAGCGGTCCGGAATGATTTAACGATGGAGCTGCTCGAAGTTAAGTGTTACAGCAACACTGATACTCTCACCGTGAGAGTTTTCAAAGGCGACGTTGGCTTTACAATCACGAACGTCTATAATACGCCCAGAAACCCTATCGCACTTCCAGTTGGGGAAGATGTCATTTTTGGCAAAACGATAATAGCAGGAGACTTTAATGCACAGTCTCCTGACTGGGGCTATGCTGAACGGAACGCGTCAGGCCGCTACATCGAGGATGTCTGTATTAATACGAATCTCATCAGGCTACAGAATGCAGACAGTGAACCAACACTACTGCACACGGGGCACAGCACGGAGTCCCGCCCAGATCTAACGCTTATTTCCGCTGACCTAGAGTCGAAGCATAGACTGGAAGTATTAAAGGAAGTAGGTTCCGACCACTTACCAATCCTGATTGAATTTGGACTTGGTGCAGGCAAACCTCGATTTGAAAGAAGGCATTGGCAGTTCCGTAAGGCCGATTGGCGGAAGTACGAGGCCGAGAGCGAGACCAAGCTCGCTCTGCTGGATGTTGCAGGAGACAACATGGATGCCACCTACAGGCAGTTTATTGACACAATCCTTGGGATTGCGAGGCGCACGATCCCAAGGACGAACGGGAAACAGAAGTTCAGACCTTACTGGGACAAGAGTCTGGCAGAATTGGTGAAACAAAGAGCAAAAGCACGGAAAAAGGCAGCCAGGCTGAAGACGCCCGAAGCTCGTAGGGCGTACAACAGACTGACGGCTGAAGTCCGGGCCGCTGTCGACAAAGCGAAGAAGGCGAAATGGGTAAATACGTGCGAAAAACTCGACCTCGTAGACGGAAGAAAAGTTTGGCGGCTCTTGGATGCATTATCTGGCGCAGGGAAGACAAAGAATTCCAACCCTTTGACGACACCAAAGGGCCAAAGGGCTAGTGAAGTTAAGCGCGCACGAGCGCTAAACAAACACTTTGCCCAGGTTAACAAAAAAGGCGCCAGATCTGATTTTAGCCGAACAATCGACCGAATGCGCAAAGAAGGCTCAAGGAGACAAAGTAAGGGCCCTCAACTAGAGGTTTTCGCGGCCCCCTTCACAATGACAGAGTTGCAAACCGCACTCAACAAGTGCCAGGCTGGCAAAGCACCAGGACCAGATAAAGTTCACAATGAAATGCTCAAACATCTGGGCAAGACAGGTCGAATGAAACTGCTGGGTTTCATAAATAGAACTTGGACAACGGGCACGCTGCCGAAGCTGTGGAAAAAGGCCACAATAACCCCAATTCCCAAAGAGGGGAAACCAGGCGAACACCCGTCCAGTTACCGGCCAATTTCCCTCACGTCGTGTGTGGGGAAGGTGGCTGAACGGTTAGTGAACGCACGACTCTACTGGTTCCTCGAACAGTCCAAATGCATTCCAATGACTCAGGGTGGGTTCCGAAAGGGACGCCAACCGATGGACCAGGCTCTCCGACTAATTCAGACAATCACAAATGAACTCCAGTCGAGGAATCACACCGTTGCGGTGTTCTTCGATCTAAAGCAGGCATACGACAAGGTGTGGCGTGGAGGGCTACTTTATAAGTTGCAGCAGTTAGGTGTCACTGCGAACATGTACAGTTGGATAAAATCGTTCCTTACGGACAGAACGATCAAGACCCGAGTGGGGGAGTCATTATCCAACGAAGATCGCCTGGAGGACGGACTCCCACAGGGGTCCGCCCTTAGTTGTACATTGTTCCTAGCCTACGTCCACGACCTACAAGGTATTCTGGGGTCACAGAATGCCATGTTTGCTGACGATCTGGCTATATGGAGTTCCGGAAAGGACGTCGCAACCCTGCAGAACAGGCTGCAGGAAGATCTGAATCGAATCGAAGACTACGCCAACCGTTGGCGCCTAGTAGTCAATACGGAGAAAACGGTCCATTCCATTTTCACAAATGGAAGGAATGCACTGAAGCATGAGGTGGTGCTTCAGATATGTGGGAAAAGATTGAATTGGGATCGGACACCAACGTACTTGGGAATCAAACTGGACCAGAAGGTCCAGCTACATAACCATGTGCGTGAATTGTGTGCCAAAGCCACAGCTAAACTGTCCCTGGTGAAGAAACTGGCTAGCACTAGTTGGGGCGCGGATGCAAGACTACTGAGAGCTCTCTATCTCGGTAGTGTGAGGGGTGCTATTGATTACAGCCTCCCGGTCCAGGCCTTTGCGAGCCGTACGGCACTAGAGGGTCTGGACCGCATACAAAACCAAGCTCTACGGTTTGTATGCGGGGCGTTGCGTACGACACCCACAGCCGCTGTAGAAATTATGTCTAACGTAGAACCCCTGGCGATAAGGCGAGAAAAGGCAATCATGACTACGGTGGAGCGATACCGTAGGTTGGAGCATGACGAACCCTGCTTTCAATTACAAGACCGATGGGTAAAGAGGACCCGACTGAAAAGACCATCCTTCATGGATACGGTCTACGAACTAGAAGACTCAGTCCCCATACCCAAGCACAGGGAACGCATGCGACTGGTCCCTGCTCGAGGACCACATGAAAGCTCAGACTTGCCTGAACTACGTTTGACACTGGCAAATACAGCGGTGACGAAAGCCAGTCCCGTCGAGCTCCAGCGAGACGAGACTCTGAAGACAATCAAAGCTTATGGCGATAGTGTGGTAAAAGTCTTTACGGACGGCTCGCGTTTCAAGGATGGCAGAAGTGGATACGGAGTGCTAATTCAATACCCTCAACCTGGACCTGACAGTATCGAACTGTCAGGGCCGTGCGGATCCGCATACAGTAGTCACGACGCCGAACTGGAGGCGATTTGCAAGGGTTTGAAGGAAGTGCGCCGACGTCTAGCAAGAAGAAAGGCTTTCCCGACCGTCGTAGTTTTCACCGACTCACGGTTTTCGCTCGAGACCGTGGGTCGATCCTCTCTGGAGACGAAAACGGTCAGTGTCATTTTGGAAACAGTAGGTGAAATCCTAGCACGAGGCGGAAAAGTAGTCCTTCAGTACATCACTGGGCACAGTGGCGAGCCTCATTCAGACAGGGTCGATGAGTTAGCGAGAGAAGGTTCAGCTCAGCCCCAACCCGATCGCCCGATGACCCAGCTGGGGGCCAGATCGTGGCTTAAAGACCATTTCCGAGAGAAATGGCTTCAGGGCTGGGCTTCTGGAAGCACGGCCAGAAAAGTATTCCAGTACATGCCGCGACCGAGCAAAAGCGATTCCTGGTGGAAGATTGGACGTAGCAATCAGACGCTCATAACTAGAATGAGAACTGAGCATTGTCCCACACGAAGCTACCTGTACAAGTTTAACACCAGAAGGGAACTGGCCTGTCGGCTGTGTGGCCACCCAGAAGAGACGGTGGCCCACGTACTCGAAGAGTGCCCCGAGCTGTGCGGGGATTTGGAAGATGAAGTAACGGTACCTGCAGAGGGTTACCTCTACGGCGATGCCCGCTTGATGAGGCTCGCTTGCGATAAAATGAACCGGGTCTTAAGAGCCTAGCGGCTCGACCCAAAAGAGAATGAACATTCACGGAGGGCAGATATACCAAGCTGAAAGCTTCATAGCACAGAGCTGCGGAGAACAGCACACACTGACCAGGGGAGCGTGCATAACCAACCACCACACGGAGCGGGGCGCGACGACCCCATTGCAACTAAGTGCCCACACTATAAACATAAGGTTACAAGGATTATCCTTGATGATGATAAAGCTAGGCCAAAGAATGGACAGTTAATTTGTTGTATCGCTATTATCATCTGGAACCATTTTCCACTATTGTATACATTGTATAAATAAATTTATTGTTACATTTTTCACCTTTTGGTCTGTTGATTATCGATTGAGAGAGATCACTAAAGTTTATGCGTTGTGAGCGGGAGGGTGATATTTAAACATTACACCCCTAGACAAACTTGCCAAATATAGATTCTCATCTTTCTCCCCACAGGGACTCAACAGCAGCGAATAGAAAAATCTTTTTTTTTCAATATTGAAACAAAAACTTTTAGTCACATTTTAAAACTCATAAGATTTTACCACAACCCATTGCATTTTTAAAAATGAAATTCCCAAACTTAAAAAAAAATATGTTTGAATTTTTTTTATCTATGGGTGGCTAACTTGCGATTTATATTCCGACAGGTATAAAACGATTACTTGAAAAAAGATATTCATTCATTTTGTTTATTATACATGACATACATTTTAAATAATGTGTAAAAAAAACAACAATACGTATTGAAGTAGGTAAATACTTTTTTTCAAGAACATACAACATAAATATCTTATCCTCAACTTTTAATTTAATGTCCGTGTCTGATTTGGTGAAGTTGATAACAATTTTTCTTGCATTTTTTCCAGATTAACTGCATTAATACTTACCTCAAATATTTTTAAATAGTTTTTATAAATTTACTTACTTCATTTAACCTCTTGAATTTTTTATATATATTTTTTTTTGGGGGGGGGGTATTTAATTGGGTACAGAAAATTGTCGATTGTACATGCCGGTTTGCTGACGAATTTGAAGACCAATTATAGGCCCCACCAAATTAATGTTACACTATCAGTTTGCTGACGAATTTGAAGACCAATTATAGGCGCCACCAAATTAATGTTACACTATCAGTTTGCTGACGAATTTGAAGACCAATTATAGGCCCCACCAAATTAATGTTACACTATCACATTTCTTAAGTTTCAGCATTAGTGTACAAAAAATGTACATCCAAAATTTTGTTTAAATGTAGCAGTAAGTGTATAAGAATATTCTTGGATTCTTTCTTCACTTCTTTTATCAATTTCTTCTTTGATTTTTTTTATTTTTATTTAAAAACTTCCTATTTACGTTAACCATTTTCATTCTTTGAAGGTATACTACGAGGAATTTCAAGCACTTAAGAAAGGGCCAGCCAATGGAATTCCCCCCCCCCACTTCTTTATCACCCATTGGTGGTGTGCCACTTGGCTCTTATCAAGAAAGTGGTCATTACTCGAAAAGGGCTTGGAAACATTGATAGCCAACACACATTTACTATACAGTGTACTGTGAATAAATTCGGCACCTCCTTCTTTAAATACATTCATACCGTCGCTGGAGCACCATCTTTGGCTACTGATTAGATGTTATTCAGTTGTATTTGTTTTCCCTTAACTCATCTTATGTATGATTTATTGATCCTCCTTTCGTGTCAGTTTAAAAATATTTAGCAAATAATTATTATTGGCAAAATTGTTTTTTATTTTTATTTTTTGTGTGGACCTTTTTACTTTATTTCCTGTAAATAAATGTCTATTAATAGTTTCTGTTATTTATGTCTATGCAGAAATGGTGGTTTGAAATTAGTTTAGTTATTTTAATTTATTTTAAATTTACTTAACTATTTAGAAACTAAGATTGTTTTTCAAATCAGTTTCTTGTATAATCAGTATCCAAAATATGACTATTTTTCTCAACTTTTACTGTAATTATCATTTTAAAATTATTTTTAATTTGTTTGCGTGTAAAATAATGCCACGACGGAAAGCTATCAACACACCGAATACACAGTGCGGTGTATAAGAGGTGCAGATCAAGCTAATCAATACATATTCTACTTGCAATGATGCAGATCAATGCAAATGTTAATTTCAGCGTGCCTACGCCACATACATATTTTTTTAAAAAGCTTTCCTTCAGAAAAAAGGGAATATGACATATTATTTTATCATTTTACTTAGGCACTGGGGTAGCTGTTGTAGGAGACTTTTAATATGACGCTTAAAGCCTGTAACAGTATTCGTAGCAGTTGCATTAAAAATGTCGTCCCGTAACAAATTGAGAATTGCCCCATAATTTGTACCAATTCAAAATATAGCTAATAGATATTGTTTTTTAGCTTCCTAAACTTCAAATACCATCGCACAGGGTACACATATTTACAGTCTTGATTTCTGAAAAGATATATGACAGAAATTGCAAATTTAATGTGTGTTCAAGTAAGATCATTCAAATAATATGACACTGGAAAAAATGAAAGGTGCATAAGAATTTGAACCTGGGTTTATTCCCCTTGACGATTTTAAGGTCATTTATTTTATGTCCTAGCATTAATACTATATGAAACTTTTAATTCAGCGACCGCACCTCCATGGGTGGTGTACAATGATGTTTCCCCCTATCTTGCGACAGTCCTTGGTAATTTAGACCCGTATTCTGTGCCGTGGTGGCGCCGCAGCTATTGCGGGTCGAAGTATGAAAAATTCCACATCCACCCTTCGAGGTGGAAACTCCCATTGAGTGGCAGACTATGTCGACTTTGTGCGGCTGCTATCTAACCAGACGACCCCCTCTTCTAGGGGATCGTCTCGGGGGTGTCCCCGGTCGGCTAGCTCCCCTCAGGGGGAGGAGAAAAACTTTCCGGGGAATTCACCGAGGGGTTCTATAAGAGTCTTAGTGACTCAGGGCCTTTTGACCCCATCTCAAATGTCACAATTCGGCGACATTTATATTATAACATAAATAGAGTTAGTGTTCATTTCATAGAAATGTTACTAGAATTATACTTATTCTCATACTAATAAAACAATAACAATTTTAATAAAATGTGTATTGAATTTAATTGAAATATTATCTATTTAAAAAGAAACATCACAATTCTTAAAACCTGTTAAAAATAAAAAAATGATAAGTCTAAAATTTTAAATAATTTTTTGGATAGAATATATTAAACACGACTATGTACAACATTATTAAACATTGTTAAAAATTAATTTGATTTAGAATACTTTTTTTAAAACACTTTTTATTTAAACATTGATCAAATATGTGGTCCAAGGTTAGTATTGCCGGGGGTGGGAGTGGGAAATAAGCACCCACTCCTCTCGAAATATCCCCATAGCTTGCGTCTCATAATAGCCTCTGCTAACCAAAGTCCAACTCCTGGCCTTCTCGTATGACTTGTAACGAAATCTGGCGGATCACGTTTCAACTGACAGGAGAAGGGGTGAAGGCGGGCTGCTGGCGCCTTAAAACCAGCCGCTTCGGGCAGATGGGGCTCGTTAACCTTGATAGGTAGCTCATCTAGGAGAGGGAAACTCCAATCTCAAACCTCCGCTGTCTCGCGGCCACACCTGTTCACGGAGAGACTAAGGGAGTAAACCCTAACAGAAAATCAGGAGGTAAAATTAATAACAACGGCCAGCGACTGCTCGAGCTATGCAGTACTCACAATCTGTGTGTAACTAACACATTCTTCAAATGCAAGGACATCCACAAAGTGTCTTGGAGACATCCCCGCTCCAAGCACTGGCACCAGCTTGATCTGGTTCTCACCAGGCGATCTGATCTGGCCAGTGTGCTCCAAACACGCAGTTACCACAGTGCAGACTGTGACACAGACCATTCTTTGGTCGCAAGCAGAATCAAATTAATACCAAAGACATGGTGTAACTCAAAGAGCAGGGGTAAAACTCGCATCAACACGCAGAATATCAACTGCCCTGAGATAAGTGATCAACTTAACACCAAGCTCGAGCAAGCTCTTAAAGCGAACACCTCGCAGAAAGAAATCCCCAATCCGCATGATGCTATAGGGACAGAACAAATCGATGCGAATTGGCTCCATATTCGAGACACTATTTACAACACCTCTCTTGCCGTCCTCGGGAGGAAGGAAAGAAAAAATGCAGATTGGTTTGGGGCCCACTGGGTTACAATGAATCCCGTGACGGAGACAAAAAGGAAAGCTCTACTGGCCTACAAAGCTTCCCCAGGACCTGACACCCTGAAATGTCTCAGAAATGCCCGAAACACAGCCCGGAAGACTGCACGTTTTTGCGCTAACACTTATTGGGTGGAATTATGCAAAAGCATTCAATCTGCTGCTGATCAGGGAGATATAAAACAAATGTACGAAGGCATAAAAAGGCCACTGGGCCCACAACTTCAAAGTCAGCTCCAATCAAGACAAAATCAGGTGAGATGATCACAGAACGAGACAAGCAGATGCGGCGCTGGACTGAGCACTATCTAGAACTCTATGCGACACAGAATGTAGTATCTGACTTTGCCATAGAAAGAATACCAGATCTACCAGTTCTAGATCAGCTTGATGCTCCACCGCCAATAGAGGAGCTTGGTAGGGCTATCGATCATCTGAGAAATGGGAAGGCCCCAGGCAACGATGGCTTTCCTGCAGAAGTTCTTAAGCACGGCCAGCCAGCACTACTGAAGCCTCTGCACGAACTCATATGCGATTGCTGGGAACGCGGTCACATCCCACAGGACATGCGTGACGCCAAAATAGTTACGCTTTATAAGAACAAAGGAGATCGCAGCGATTGCAATAACTATCGTGGTATCTCCTTACTGAGTATTGTGGGAAAGGCTTTTGCCAGAGTGATCCTTGCACGCCTGCAAATTCTGGCGCAAAATGTCTACCCAGAATCACAATGCGGTTTTCGGGCTGGCCGGTCAACAATGGACATGATCTTCTCACTCCGTCAGCTACAAGAGAAATGTCGGGAGCAACAGAAAGCCCTCTTTTTTGCCTTCATAGATCTAACAAAGGCATTTGACCTGGTCAGCCTGCGAGGGTCTGCTACGTATATTGTAAAAATAGGATGCCCGCCGCGGCTTCTCTCCATCATCGAGTCCTTCCATACCAATATGCACAGCACAGTGATCTTCGATGGTGCCACCTCAGAACCCTTCCCAGTTTGTAGCGGAGTCAAACAGGGCTGTGTACTGGCTCCAACACTCTTCGGTATATTTTTCTCGATGCTACTGCGTCATGGATTCGAGGACTGTTTCGAGGGTGTAAACATCCATACCAGGGCGGATGGAAATCTGTACAACATCAGCCGTCTCCGTGCAAAGAGAAAAGTGGGAAATGTTTTAATTAGAGAGTTGCTCTTCGCGGATGACGCAGCCCTTACCTCACATTCAGAGATAGGTCTCCAACTTTTGGTCGACAAGTTCTCAGAGGCATGCAAAGATTTTGGTCTAACGATTAGCCTCAAAAAGACCAACATTATGAGACAAGGAACTGACTGCTTCCCAGCAATCTCCATTGAGGGAAACACCTTGGATGTCGTCGATGATTTTACCTACCTTGGCAGTAACATCACAAGCACACTCTTCCTGGAAAAGGAAATTGAAACCAGAATCGGCAAGGCTTCATCATTAATGGCTAGGCTGAATAAAAGAGTGTGGAACAATGCACAGCTCACTGCTAGGACAAAAATCACTGTGTACCAGGCCTGCGTGCTCAGCACACTCCTCTATGGCAGCGAGTGCTGGACGACCTATGCCAAACAAACAAAGCAACTCAACAGCTTCCACTTACGATGCTTGCGCAGGATTCTGCACATCAAGTGGCAGGACAAGATAACGAATGTCGAGGTACTCAGAAGGAGTCATATGCTGAGCATGCACTCAATCCTGAGTGAGAGGCGCCTGCGGTGGCTGGGACATGTCCGCAGGATGAACTCGGAGCGCATTCCAAGAGCCCTGCTTTACGGTGAGCTGGCAACTGGTATGCGGAAGAGAGGACGCCCCTGCTTGCGCTTCAAGGATGTCTGCAAGAAAGACATGAGTCTGGCGCAGATAGACCATAAAACGTGGGAAACCATTGCTGAGGAACGCACCTCCTGGCGGGCTAAAGTGCACGAGGGCATCCAAGTCGCGGAAGCTTCCCTTACAGTCAAGAGCAAGGAGAAAAGGGCCAGGAGAAAGGGGAAGGGGGATAGAGGAGCAGGAGGAAACGCCATCATCCTATGAGGATGGACGGATGCCATAGAATCAAATATATTTTGAAAAATTTTTTTTTCTTAATTACAATTTTTATAAACGATTAGAAATATTTTGAGAAATTAAATAGTTTTAAATAATAATATTTTCTCTTCTTTTAAATGGTGCTCTACTTTTTGTAATAATTAAAATTAAATCATTGTGTCCAGAAACACCTAGGAAATTGTTTTTCTATATTATATATTAGAATTCAATCAATGTATTTGGTTTTTAAATTCTAAACAATAAAAAAAGTAAATTACGTTATTTCATTGGAAAAAAAATGAATCAACTTGTTCATATTTGGTTTTTCCTGAAGTTTTCTGAGTATTTTTTTTGAGTAATCGATTTAATAAATTAACCTCTCACATTTCTCCATTAACTTTGTATATATTATAAGTATAAGTTTTAATACATCTTGCCACTTGTAAGAGGCGTGTTATTGTGTTGACATTGTATGAGCATGCGAGATGGCTTTAATGAGTATGAAACACTTTAATGAGTATTTGTGCTGTGAATGAAATCGTGCGTGGCCGTGAACTGACAGTGAATGGCTGCTATAAATGTAAGGTTCACGAAGTGATGTGAATGATTATAGAGAGTTGTTACACAGACCACAAACTGTTAATGTCTTGTTTCTTGACACAATTACTTCTAAATGGTGTCAGACAAGTTTAGATTACACCTATGTTATGGTGTATCTTAATAAAAAATCAATAATATTTTTGCCAAGTGACCTACTGAAATTTAAAAAAAATATATATATTAAAAAACCAAAGTGTTTTAATGGAAAAATTCTATACAAAATAAGCGTTAAACATTTGAGAACATGGTCTGCATACAATAACACTTTTATTTTTCTCATGGATATGTTAAGTTAAAAGATCACAATCTATAGTTAGTAATGTAAATTTTAAGAAATAAAAAAAATATCTAATTTTAAATCTTTCAAACGTTTTATTGTCTTAATCACAATTAATTCCCCCAAAAATATTCAATTATCCCAATGTTAATATTTAATTGCTTACCTTAAAAATGAGAAATTAAATTATTTCCTTTTTTCATGTATGTTTAATTTGTAATAGCAATATAAGAAATACTGACATTTTGAGGGGCTTTGTTTTGCTAGTGTGTGTGTGTATCTGTTTTGTGTTTTTCATTTTAACTTTCAATCCAAACCTATATTTTTTTCAATTTTAAATACGTATTTGCCATGCTTAGCCTTAACAAAGTCTTTTACAAATTGAATTAACACTTGATGCTGCGCGACATCCTCCAAGGTTTAAGACTTCTTTTAAGTTCAAACCTGCAATTAAAAATAAAAAAAAATAATATGTAACATCTTCATGATTATGTATTATAGGAAATTTCTTCAGTCAATATGATGAACCCAAAATTAATACATAGAAATATTGTTTATTATAATAGGATATATTCTGATTTCAACAAATTCAAAATAACATATTAGCAAAATACAACCTATTTGTAGAGAAGACAATAGTTAAATGTATATAAATGACCTATTGAATGAATTAATTAAATGAGTTACAAGACTTAACGTCTGCAAGAAGATAGGCTGATCTGCTAGATCAGTGGTCCCCAACATTTTTATCTCCGTGGACCTGTCAACATTTGATAATTTTAATGCGGCCCACTGTTGGTATTTTAGATTATTTTGATTTTATCATTTTAATTTACTTGTATTTAAGCACATCTTCAAAATAAAATAGTTACACCAAAATGAATGAAAAGTGATTTAACATTTTAACACACTGGAACGGTAATGCAATGAGAAACTGCAGAGTGTTCTTCAGTACCTGTATGGTTCCATCTGAGGTGATAGGAAACAATGATAATAAAAGCGTTCAGTATTATTTTCGTCTTAATTATTTTTAAAAATCTTTGTCAATGCAGATAATTTCGCTTCACTTAGATTTGATGTCGATAATTGTAATAAGGGGTATCTCAGTGCTATGGTGGCAATCTTAGGATATTCCGCCATGATTAATTGAATGCAGAACATCGCCAGAGTTGTTTTCTTGAAAGTTGTTTTAAGGCTGACGTCATTTGCAATCTTTCGATGTTAATCTTCTTCTTGCACAGACATGCAAGATTCTCCTGTTTTGTTACATTTTGATTGCAGATCTAGATCTATTCCTTTCCAGTTTATGTGTCTTTTGTGATTGGAAAATAGCATAGAATTTCGAAATCTTTTAAAAGCATAAACCTTTAAATAATGCAGCAACTAGGAAAATGAATGCTCAATCTCAATTTCACCTAAAAATCCTCGCTAATGTTTGAAACACATCTAAAATTACTCTGTTCACGTGCCGTCTCTGCAACTCCATTTAATATGCTGATTTGTAAACCAATTTGAAAGGGGCAGATTGAGTTCATTGAGCAGGTTGAACATGGCACAAGCCATTAATGGGCCTCAAAAATTCCAAAATGAAATGTGTTGCCAGCGGTGACTTCTTTCTGAGAGAAAATTTTGCAATGGCTGTCGTTTTCGAATACTCTTTTTAGCGATTTTCCTCTGGATTACCATTTTTTCTGCTTACCAGAGACGACAGATGTGCTCTGCGTCCATCTCCTCACAAAGCTGCTCAAACAGGCGCGAGTTAAGGACTTGTTCTTTGATGTGATAAATAACTTTAACGACACCAATCTATAGGATGTTAAATGCTGGTGTCATTTTTTAGATTAACAGTCGATTCACTCAAATTCAACTATTTTAGTTGTCTTGCTTGTAACCATCCAGATACCATAAAAAACATCTGCTCCTGTAGTTTTGGTTGTTAAAGTTATGCACATAACAAATCTGCATGCACATCGTGCTGCTAAAGATATCGCACATAAACAATTAATAGTGCCCTGTTATCGATGTCTGTATTTATTTTTAAGCTGGAGTGCGTACCACGGTGATGTATTATTCTTCAATCGTCTTAATGTTTCCGAGTATTTCCAGAATGCACCCAGACACAGTTCAAGTCGACAATGACACATGTGCTATATTTTTATAAGCAGCCTCTCCTAGAAGTTCACGGACAGTGACTTTAGTAGAGGGCAAGATCAATTCGTCACCTTTCATGTTCACAATTTTTAGCCTAGGCAATACAATTAGCCACCAAGGAAGCTTTCACTGCATTCTCATTTATTAAAGTCATTGCTCTGAGAAATTTTACTGTCCTTCGTGTTTCCGTCTTTTCTTTTTTCTTTTAAAATACTCAAGGAATTCGTCTCCGGAAAGTCCACAAACCAGAGAGAAATACGTCACAGTAAATAAGATGGAAATATTTTTTTTCTGGCAACTCGGTACCAATGTAACCACGGACCAGTACCGGTTCTGTGCTAGACAGTTGCAGACAGCGAAGTCTTAAAAAGCTTAGATTTTAAAAATCATTGACACCCAATGTAATCTAGATGTCAACAGGCTATTCTGAAGCTCTCACATTTGGTAATATATTACATTCTATTATTCTATAAACATCCATTTTAGTTATCTCTATATTATATTTGAAATACTTTGTATTCAAACTAAACTGTGTTACACTTACTAGGAAAACCTCCTTCTATGAACGAGCTTTTCAATAAACTCCGTTTCCTCAAAATCCTGTCTGGCCATCATGACTCGTAGGAAGAGGTAAGACTGTACGAAGAGCCAGAAAGTGAAGATCATAGTCGCTAACCCAGTTGCAAAAAGAAGAGGAGCCTCGTACTCAATTGACATTGGGTCAGGTCTGGGAACTGAAAAATTATTAATGAAATCTGTAGATACCCATCTGGAGTAAAGCTAAGGAAGCTAGATTATTTCTAAACTAAACGTAACTTGTATATTAGTGCGAATAGCTAATTCATACTTTGTTAATAAATGTTAGGAAAACAGTGTAGATATTTTGTTAAAATGGTATTGAAGATATTATTTTAATAAAGTATTTATAGTTTAGCATTAATTTAGTTAAAATGCAAGGGAAATGTTTTGTTAGCGGAAATAAAGTTTAGGAAAATAATCAAACGGATTTTGATAGATTTAGTTCCAAAATAACTTTGTAATGTGACTTTTAAAAAATGAAATGTCACAGTTCACAGTACTGAAGTTGTATAGTGTTCACGGCAAGAAGAACTACAACAAATACTTGGTTCAAGTGAGAACCACGCTTTTTTTCTCAAACACCTTTCTCTGTCACAATGTAATCTCTAAGACAATTCCCGAGTCGAATATAAGATCCTAGATGGTGTGCATTTTGTATCATAATTAATACAATGATGAAAAACGAATTTATGTATTCTTGGACAATATTACTCCGTACTTCTCAAAGTACCTACAGTTAAGTGAAAATTTAAAAATAAGTTAGTGAGTAACATATCTTTCTTTTTAGTGAGATTTTGCCTCAGTTTTTATGTGTTTATTTTTTCAAGTTTAAAAAAAATAATTCTTTTTGAATAGTTTTATGTATTTACTTTTTTTTTAACTGCTCAATGTTAAATACATTTTCTTACTCTAGCACCAAACCACTATACGACGTTCTGTGCTACTGGAAATACATCACAAGTGGAGATATGAACTTTTTATAAAAATACACATGCTTTCTTAATGCGCAATTTTTAGTACTGTTAATACGGTATGAGCACGTTGCAGGAACTCGAGGTTTTGCAAAGACCATATTGCAAGACACAGTTCTGGGATAAAAATTTAGATGGGAGGGCGCCATCAAGGGATGGACTTGCCTGTCGTTCATCAACTCATTCAATTAATGGATCTAAATCTGCACCAATAAAGGTTAACTCAGGAGTTGCACAAATAAACTGTGCTAGGTCCCTTACTTTTTTTATTTATATAAATGATTTACCCAACAACATCTCAGCAGAAACAAAAATTAGGATATTCGCTCATAGATCAATATAGATCAATTAAATCAGAAAAAAGATAGCAAAATTTTACAAAAAGACCTAGATGAATTGTTAAAATGGGAAAACTAATTGGAATATTTCTTTCCACCCAGAAAAGTGTCAAAAGAGTAGAAACAACAAATTCAAAATATTTCATTCATGGAAAAGAACTAACACAGCTAAAGATGCAAAATACTTAGGAGTCATTATAAATGAGAAACTATCATGGAATCCCCATGTCAATGAAGTTATAAAAAAATCAAACAAAACCTTATGCTTTAAAAAAGAAACTTTTACGAATGTAACAGTGTTATAAAACTGAAATGCTACTTCACCTTGATGAGACCTGTACTAGAATATGCATCTTCTGTATGGGACCCATCCACCAAAGAAAACATTGAGAAACAAATTCAAAAAAGAGCAGCCAGATTCATTACTGGAGAATATTCAAAACTGACAAGTATAATACCATTAGTTAAATCATAAATCCTTGAAACACGATAAGATAGAAGAACCAAAAGTAAAGTTCTTATTATACAAAAAGCAATTAATTCTAATTTAGAAATACAACAAAAAGATAACTTAATACAACACTCAGATATACATAAGGATAAAAGCAATTTTTTTTATACCGTATGCAATAACAAACACATAAAAATTTTCGTTCTTAACGTCCGGAATTCGGGCATGGAATGGGTTGCCTGAAGAAACCAGGAAAACCAAAATTTTATCAACATTGCAAACTCTGATAAGAATGCAGGACTAAACACAAACCATAGATAAGTGTAGGACGCAAATAATCTTCTGTATAGAAGAAGCGTCTGTAACAGATAAGATAAGATCAACTTCCAAAGTGCAGGCCACGACCGAGACGAATCCCGTGAAATATCGGACACTATGAGATGGAGCACCAACGATCCACTCACGGGTTTAAGGATAGAATAGGATGGGATAGTTTACGCATAATTTACAAATATGTATAGGCCATAAACAGTTAACACATACTTATTCCGGCAAAACCATTTTTTTTAAAGGAATGAAAATACAAAAAAAAATATTTTCAAAGTAGTCTATATTAACATCATTTAATTTTCTAAATCATATATTTAAATAAAAAAATATACATTTAAATGGTATTTTAAATACATTGTTTTCTTCCATTTGTTATTAAAAAATATTTAATAATCACACGCTTATAATTGTTTTGTTTTTTAAAACTTTAATCAAAACTTCAAGCAAATATAACTGAAACTATCTACCTTTCACTATTACAAATGTCAAAAACTCCACAGCTGTTTTGTTCGTGTTAAACTCGACTCTTAACTTGAAGACACCACTATGAAATGTCTGCATGTTGATTTTAGTTAGCCGCATCAAAATTTGATCACTGTTGGAGATGTTGAACCTCGATGAATCTACGACAAATAGATTCAAATTGTTCTGGAATAAAGAAAAAAAATGAACAAGTATACCTTTAAATATAAGCATCAATGAAAGTAAAAGCGGATTATTCAATTATGTCAATTAATTAACCTGATTGTTTTGTTTAAAATTGAGTTTTTAAACAAACATCATTGTATTGTATAAAGAAAAGTTAGGTTTGTTTACAATGGGTCTACGTTCGCGTTTGTGAGGTAAGCACACATTGGAAGAATAGAAAATATAAAATAAATGGTTGAAAATCTTTTTTTATTAAAAAAACAACAACAACATGGCTTTATATTCAATCTTCAATACAAATCCCTCTATCCTGGGGAGCAGAAGTAATTATTGTTCTTTCTTTCTTGTTTTCACACAAAGAAAAGTGGACAATAAAGGTGGACTATTCGAAAGTATTTGTCATTTATGTATGTATATATATATATATATATATATATATATATATATATATATATATATATATATATATATATATATATATACATATATTAAACTATATAATTTGCAATTGTCACTCAACTAGTGTAAGTCAGTCAGTCAGTCCGGACGCTACGCGAGGTAAATCCCGATTTAAAAAAATAAAAATGTTGCTTTCGAGATTAAAAAAATGTGTTGCTCACCATTTTGGCGTGACGTCATTATTTGAGCTTTTATTAATGTGTGAAGGAAACGAAGTAACGAAGTAATAAAAACAACCCGTAAAAAACCAAGTTTTTGACTATAAATCCTTTACGTATGAGACGTAACTAAAAGAATGTTCATTATAACACGCAGCGCAAGACCATCCAAAAATACAAAATTGCAGTTGTGTCGTAAAACGTGTTTAATATAATGCGCACCGATCAGGAATAGGTTTATAAAAAGTGTTGTCAGTAAAATACGCACCTTATTGTGCGACAGAAAGGTTGTTCAATATAATACGCACCGCGACGCTCTATCTCAAAAAATAGCATGATACATAGGAATAAATAAAATAATCTAAAAAATCAATAATTTAATTACGGTACATGCGATCGATCTGAAACTTTGATACATTGTTTTTATCATCGGTACAAAACTGCCTGCAAAATTTCAGCTCGCTATCTTGCGAGCAAGTGGGTTAAAAATCGATCAAAAGTTTTGGCGACAAGCAAGCAAGCAAGGTCGGTCGGCCGCAGACACCACGAGTTAATATAAAGGATTTAAAAAGAGCAATGTTTTATTTGATGTTATTAATATTATTATTATTTTTTTGTATTAAATGTCCGTTTTTGTGTATGTGTCCATGCCAATATTATATACGTAATTATAAATTTAATTTTCTATATAAATATATGACATACGTTTTTCGGTTTATGAAATTTACAATTGGTTGTCGTTCGGTTGTCAAGTTTCGATGCGTTTTGAACTACAAAGCCATTTTGCTATTACTGCAAATGAAATTTGTCAACTTATGCTTCAGTTTAACGTTTGTTTTTTCTTTTATACACTTTGAGATTGCATATATGTATGTTTAAAAAAGTAACATATTTAAAAATCGGACTCCTCCCCACAATAGTTTTTTTATTGCTATTTACATGCAATATTTTAATGCGTCTTAGACTAATTTTGAATAAAAAATCTTTGCTTTTAATATAGAACTGGAAGGGATGCTGACTTGACCATAATGAAAACGTTTATTAGAATTCCTAAAACGTGTATATTGAAGTTGAAACTTTAATATTTTCTTTTATCCAGTGCTTAACTTTACTTCAAAGGTTTCATGCAAAATAAATAGTTCGTTGCTATTCATATTTGTAAATAGCTACAATTTTTTATTTACATGTTTTTGATAATGTAAAGGTAATAATGTATGGACCAATGGGCGCATAAACTTACAAGTCATAATGGATCTTGAAAAGGTGCTGACTTGACAACAATAAAAACGTTTATGTGAATTACTAACACGTGTATATTAAATAGTAAATATGATTAACATTTGATAAATAAATCTTTTCTGTTATCCTGTGACAAACTTTGCTTACTTTGTTTCATGCAAAATAAATAGTTATTAACATGTGTAAAATTACAGTTAATTTTTTACATGTTTTGATAATGTTGTGGTGATTATGTATGGACAAATGGGCGAATAAACTGACAAGTCATAATCATCGATGAAGCTTAAATGGCTTCAAATCACAGAAATGCGTGATGTGGATCACATTACAGTCACATAATTTATTTTTAACGCACTGGGCTGTATTATTGGTGCACTCATAATTGGTGCGCACTATTCAATGTCACAAGTTAACGTCCGACTGACTCCTCAGCATGAATAATAATTATATAATCATGATAATAGTAATGCATAGTGAATTTCACACAGCATAAAGTGTGTATTATACGTGTCTCCCGGGTTAACCTTGTAATCAAATAGTCCAGTTTAAACCGCTTTGGTCATGTCGTAAATCGAATGCCTTGTATAACGACTGCAGTTGTCTGATGTTACGGTCTACCGGATAAAATAGTACACACTTGTTTACGTTTAACTTATAGAATACAATACAAAACTTATAATTTTATAAGTATTTATAATATTTTTATTAACATAAATAATTACTTCTTAAGTAATAACATATATTTTTGTGTGCATGGTGTTGATAGATTTGTGAAAATATAGTTCGGTAAGTGTACGGTACATCCCCTAGAGTGGTTCAGCATGATATGACTTCTCAAATGTGGTGGGATAGTGCGGGGTATAAGCGTGGGCGGGTTATACCACAATTATTTTTACAGGATCTAAAAATTCTGCGGGGTATATGCGTGGGCGTGTTATCTGCGTGTGCGGGGAATATGCGTGAAAATGCGATATATAATTTTACGGTTGTGGTAAAATTTGATTGGAAATTTAGACAAAGAATAATTAGTTACTTCGTTAAATGTTAATATTAATGCTTAATACCTTAAACAATATATAAATAGGTTATGTAACTTATAGATTATCTAGCAAACCCTTATATCCGCTCCACCCCCCCCCCTCAAACCAGGCTCAGATATTTTTTAAAAGAAACCTAAATCATGTTTAGACTGAATGATGCGAATATAGTTACTATTAATTGTATCTTTCCATTAGATTTCTGGAATGGAGGATTAGAAGGGGGGAAGGTACCGGAATATACGATGAGAAGAGCTTAACCTAGACAAGAGATACATAAAGTTATACGCGTCCTTGCAAATGCTTAAAGGAAATTATACACCGAGCTTTACAACTATGATACATAAAAGATGATAATCATTACTTGCATTGGCCATGTAGGCTATTTCTCTGGGCATTCTGCATATATCACTTCAAATTCTGTACATGGGATCCTGTGTCAAGTTTTTAATCGCTTTAATGTGGAACATGGTGCTTAAGCGATGCCGTTTCGACATTCTATTAAATTCTTACCTTAAGGACACTTTCTTTTTTACACAATGAGCATAATATATTTAAACAAAAAATCAAGATTTTTCAGTCCTCGATAATACCTACATATAGGTATTAAATATTTGACTCACATCGTCTGCCTTATCTGCGTGTGCCACTTCCATAAAAGCTGGACAACCAACACACATGAAGTTCAGATTCACGCGTTTTACTTCCCTTTGCATTCCTGCCTTTATCAAACCACGATCAATGAGAATTTTGAAATCATAAGTCAAGGTGAGTGTCTCGCCAATTTTCAGTTCTTTGTGCTCAGTTACCAAAGTGCAAATCTTGGCTCCTAAAATATAATAATAATCATATATATATTTACGCTCAATTATGTAGCGGAACGCTGAGGGACATCACTCTGCTTTTAAAAAAAAATTGGATAATCATTTTGGTTTCCAGATTAACATTAAACACCCTCCACACTATTTATTAATTAAAAAATTGAACAATTTCATGCGGACGTTCGATAAGAGTTATTTTTGGTGCAGTAATTTGGTGCGCTGCTTTCTAAAATTTCTCGCCGTAAAAAGATATTATATGACGTCATTGATTTAGCTCATGTTGTTAAATTTGGAAAAGGGAACGATGTAAAAAAAGGATTTAAAGATTGTTAATTATAAAATACTTAGAGTACATTTCAGGAAATTTAATATATCGTATTTAGTAAGCTGGCACCCCAGCACAAAACCCTCAATTATCACTGACTCACTCATTCAGTAACGCTCAAAGCACACTATGATTAAATAAACTAGCGCTGGCAGCACTGTTTACAACACAAATGCTGACGTCAAAGGTTCGTGCGTTGTTTTGTTAATGTTAATCTGGAAACCAAAATGATTAAGATTTTTTTTAAAAGCATAGTGATATCACAGTCCTTAACGTTTACTGTTATTTTTAGGTTATCTTTCACAATCTGAAACATACACATCATTGAAATTCTGCATATATATTAATTGATTTCAAATATCCTCTTAAATATCTTCGTAAGTACCAGAACAATAATTCACTTTGGCTACCTTAACTTTTATATATATTTAACTTTTTTCGTATTCATTGTTTTGGACTGTAGAAACACTATGGAAGTGGGCGAAGATCCAATGGAAAGGAAGCACATGTTAGCAGGAGAACGTCAAGCAAGATGGCGGGCTAAACAATCTCAGGAAACCCTCGCTAAAATTAATGCTGAAAAATCGAATTGCACTTCAAACCGATGAGGAGGCAGCTACATGTCGAAAAGCTCATTCCGACTGTGCTGAATAAGTACCATGGTAGTGAATGAACATTATGTGTTAAAATGAAACATTTAAATATGTGTTAAGCTGAAAAAAAATTGGCAAACGGGACACAATCGTAGTTACCATTTAATTATTTTCAATATTGATTCTAAGTTTCTGACAATTATTTCGATTTTTTTCAATTATTTAAAAAATATTGATTTTAATCACTCATATTGTGAGTAGAATTCTGAGTAGAAGTAAAATAAAGTGACATTCGAAAGAAAAACGTTGAAATTTATTGATATTTTATTTTAGATCAACATCAATTACTTATCAAATTCAATGACATTTTCATTTGTTATATAACCAAAGACATAAAAGTTTCAAAGTAAATATGTTGATATAGTTGGAAACAGTCAGTTTTTTTACTGCCTCTCAGTGTGAAATAACTAAATTACGCGGGAGCTTTCGTAAAATTTTCCAATACCCAGTCCTTAACTTTTACTGTTATTTTAAAGGTTATCTTTCACAATCTGAAACATACACATCATTGAAATTCTGCATATATATTAATTGATTTCAAATATCCTCTACAATATCTTCGTAAGTACCAGAACAATAGTTACCTTTTATATATATTTAACTATTTTCGTATTCATTATTTTGGACAGTAGAAACACTATGGATGTGGGCTAAGATCCAATGGAAAGGAAGCGCAGGCTGGCAAGAGAACGTAAAGCAAGATGGCGGGCTAAACAATCTCAGGAAACCCTCGCTAAAATTAATGCTGAAAAACGACGAAAATTAGAACTGGAAACTGAAGAGCACGCAGCTGCACGTCAAGAAGCAAATGCAGCTTCACAACGTAATCGAATTGCGCTTGAAACTCCATCACAAAAGCAAGCACGTCTAACAGCAAACTCATCATCATATCAGGTAGCTCAAAAACGCATTAGTCAAGCAATTCAAGATGTTGCAAGTAACTTTGATGAGGCAAATGTTGATCAACATCACTGCGGACCTTTTGATGCAATGTGTCAATTTTGTGCCTCTCGAAATTTTGCTTCGGAACGTCCGGCAGACAAGAAATTCACAAGCTGTTGCAGGAAGGGTCGCGTCAAATTGCCAAAGCCTACTAATGTTGGCGGAACTGTACTGCCATATCCTACATTTCTACAACAGCTTCTCTCTGATCAAACTCATCCAAAATATAGACATTTTCGCGATAAGATCCGCTCATACAACAATGCCATCTCTTTCGCATCAATGGGTGCAAAAATCATCGATTTTCCAGGACGCGGTCCTTACGTCTTCAAAATTCACGGCCAGACATGTCACCAAACATCCCATACTCTGCCAGTCAACGATCAAGCACCACAATATGCTCAATTGTATGTGCTTGATACTACAACTCAAGCAACTGACGTTCGTCAGCATCATCAAGCAAACGATGATTGCCGACAGGAAATTATGTATCAGCTTGATCGCTTTTTCCGCGACAACAATCGGCTCGCACAATGTTACCAGCTAATGCACGAGATCGAGTCTCGAGAAGCACAGAATGCCGCTCAATTAGGACTTACCATTCCTACTGTTTCGATGGCCTTTTATCGCGATCTACAGTCTGATCAGAGGCGATACAATGCACCGACATCCAATGAGATCGCCATGGTCTTTGTGAATGAGGACGGAGAACCTCCCTTCGAGAGAGACATACACATCTATCCAAAAAATCCTCAAGATCCCAATCAAGCCTTCATCAAATAACACATTTTAAGCCCTAATATGGACCCCATGACTTACGCGATCATGTTTCCTTACGGCGAGGCAGGGTGGCAGCCATATTGGCAATGCGAGTCATACGAAGGTGCAACGCTCGCAGAAAAGCGTAAGAATGTCAGCATGTTGCAGTTCAAAGCTGCTCTCACAGCAATTCGCGATGACTTCAGTCCGATTATGAGCGCTGGAAAGCTCACGCAACAGTGGTTGGTAGATTCTTACCTTCAAGTAGAAGCCAACAATCTCAACTACATCAGGCAGAATCAGAAGCGAATACGAACAGAGCAATATCAAGGACTGGCTGATCATATAGCTAACTTAGCGGAGAATCAGAATGTTGCAGCGGGCGTGTCTATCATCCTTCCATCGTCATTCGAAGGCTCACCGCGTAACATGAGAGAGAGATGCTGCGACGCAATGTCAATTTTTGCAAAGTGGGGAGCACCTGACGTCTTCATCACATTTACGGCAAATCCAAGCTGGCCAGAAATCGTCGCCAACCTGCGACCTGGAGAACAAACATGCGATCGTCCCGATTTGGTAGCAAGAGTGTTCAAAATGAAGCTTGATTCGTTGATGGAGGACATTACAAAGCATGGAATCTTCGGACAATGTCTCGCTTTCGTGTACAGCATTGAGTTCCAGAAACGTGGCCTCCCACACGCTCACATCTTGGTAACATTGAGAGTGGAGGATAAATTCACCATGGCGCACAGAATTGATCAATACGTAAGCGCTGAAATTCCCCCAGAATCAAGTCCGCGACTCCGGGAAATAGTCACGCTATGTATGATGCACGGTCCGTGTGGCTCTGCCAACTTACAAGCACCATGTATGGTCAATGGAAGTTGCAGTAAAAATTTCCCAAAAGAATTCAATGCCAACACAATTCCAAACGCAAGTGGTTATCCGGTATATCGTCGTCGAAACAATGAGCGCGCAACAGTCAGAGGCGTGCAAATGGACAGTCGCAATGTCGTTCCCTACAACCCCTATTTGACTCTCAAATATAACGCACACATTAACGTCGAGGTCTGCACATCACTTCATGCCATCAAGTACATCTACAAGTACATTTTCAAAGGCTTTGATTGCGCCAACATATCCATCAGATCAGATGGAAATCCAGAATTGCGATACGATGAGCTTTCCAATTATATAAGTTGTCGGTACGTTAGCGCTCCGGAAGCGATGTGGAGATTGCGAGAGTCACCAATGCATGATCGCAGTCATGCCGTGTTGCGTCTCAACGTTCACTTGCCAAATCAACAAACGGTCGTATTCGAAGCTAGGCACGAAGAGGAGGCGCTCTTAGCGGCACAAACTGGCAAAACTAAACTCGAGCGATGGTTTAGTCTCAACGAGAATGACGAGGAAGCAAAACAGTGGCTTTACACGTTTATACCCTACCATTACACTTTCACAAAAGGTCATTGGCAACAACGCAAGAGGGGAGGGAACAATGTGGTATCGCGTATGTATACGGTGGGAATTAAGGACGAAGAGCGATTCTATTTACGAATGCTTCTTCTCCACGTGCGTGGAGCTACCAGCTTTGACTTTTTGCGAACGGTTGATGCTGTTGTTTATGAGCCATTCAAGGCAGCAGCATCAGCACGAGGATTACTTGAGTCTGACGACGAATGGGCAAATTGTTTGAGAGATGGAGCCACATACCTTATGCCAAAGCAATTACGCGAGATGTTCGCTTATATCTGCGTATTTTGTATCCCTGCTGATGCTCCGAAATTGTGGGAAGATCATCTACCGGACATGATTCTTGACTACGCGCGACGTGACCCAGAGCCCATAGCTATCAACAAAGCGCTCCACAACATCAATGCCATCTTCAAGCAGCACGGCAAATCATGTAGCAAATTCAAGCTCCCAGAGCCCACTGGAAATTTTACTGACGACACTCCGGCGTACGATGCCGTCGAAGAGGCGCGAGAGGGAGCAGAGCGAATTGCACTTTTCAACGACCAACAGCTCAGTGCATTTAATCAAATAATTGCAGCAGTGGACGATGTGAATGCCACACAAAGATGTTTTTACATTGATGGACCGGGAGGCTCCGGTAAAACATTTCTTTACACGACGCTCATGTCATTCATTCGCGGTCGAAATCAATCTGTCTTGCCATTCGCGACAACCGGAATTGCTGCAACGCTTTTGAAGGGTGGAAGGACAGTCCACAGTGGATTCAAGTTGCCAGTTCCTTTCCTCGATACTTCAGTCGCATTAATGCGCTTAACATCCACAGAAGCTCAAATATTGCAGGAAGCATCTCTCATTCTCATGGACGAGATCACAATGTTGCCAAAACATGGCTTGCGTTGCATCGATAAGCTTCTTCGCGAGATTATGGATGTTAACTTGCCATTTGGAGGAAAGGTTCTGGTGATTGGAGGAGATTTTCGTCAAACCTTACCTGTTGTTCCGCGTGGTACTCGCACAGACTTCATCGAGTGTTGCATCAAAACAAGTAGATTATGGAGACATTTCAAGCAATTGACATTGGTAACAAATATGAGAAGCGAGGGACAAAACGCTCATAATCAGTGGCTGTTACAAGTGGGATCCGGAAATTTAGAGCCAGTGTCGGGACTTTTTGATGAAGATGCAATTCAAATACCGCAGCAAATGGTTTCAACACACGATCTCATTGAGACAATATTCGCAAATGTTCAACAGATGCCACTCGAAGAGCTTTCAAAGCGCGTGATTGTTGCACCGACAAATGCTCAGACACTCGCAATGAATCGTAAAATCATTGAGATGTTGGCTGGAGATCCTATGATTTATTACTCAGCAGATTCACTCAGCAGCGAAGATCCCAGCGATAATCTCAATTTTCCAACAGAATTCTTGAATGAGTTGACCCCATAGGGTATGCCACCACATGTTCTTTTATTAAAAAAAGGCACCATCATCATGCTTCTACGTAACTTGAACCCGAAGAAGGGTATGTGTAATGGAACAAGACTCATTGTGGAAGAGCTGGCACGAAACTTTATAAAAGCAAGGATTATATCAGAATGCAATCGTGGTGACTTGGTATTAATTCCTCGCATCGATCTTGCACCGACGGATACTGTGTTACCTTTCACCTTCAAACGACGTCAATTTCCGATTACACCTGCATATACCATCACTATCAATAAGAGCCAGGGTCAGACATTCGATCACGTAGGTGTAAATCTTCAGACAGCTGTTTTCTCGCACGGAATGCTATATGTCGCTCTGTCAAGATCTCGCGATGCTCGAAATATCAAAGTACACGTTGAATCCAACTCATATCAAGGTCAACTACTTAATGATCTGAGAGTTTTTACGAGAAATGTCGTCTTCAAAGAGATTCTTTAAACCAAAAATATTGTCACATAACATTAACAATGACGTCATTGTTTTAGCTCATATTTTAATTTTGGAAAAAGGAACGATGTAAAAAGAGGATTTGAGGATTTTAATATATATATGACAAGATCCTGCCCGTCGTCACCATCGCCCAGGGATGTGTCCTGCCAAACATCCAGGCCCAAAAAGTCAATGAAGGCCACCGGTGGCAAGCGCTAAACATCATCAACAACAACAGAACCACCCGGCCCATTTTGTTTTTTCGCCATACTGTCCTTTTCAGGACAACCCCCAATTAATCCCCAATTAGCTTGGTCTTGGTGCCGCCCACGAACAAACGAGTTTTCCTTCCAATGTTTACTTTCTGTCGACTAATTAGTATTAGTCCAACCCTTACTAGATCTCTCTGCATTTCCTGTACATAGTATCAATTCAACAATACGAGCAATGTGTTTAATATTACGTATTTATCATACAAGGACAAGATAGTTGGGCTTTTGAAAAAGGTGGGCGCCCTAGACGCTTTAAAAGAAAAGGGGGCGCCGCAGGCGCCACGGCGCCGCAGCACAAACTAGTAATAATAATAAATTGGTAATTTTTATAGTGCTGTTTCCCAGCAAGGAGCCGGGCTCACGGCGCTTTACATGGAGATAATAACATACATATAATAATTTAAATATACATTCTCTAC
This sequence comes from Ampullaceana balthica, assembly GCA_944989445.1. NCBI lineage: Eukaryota > Metazoa > Mollusca > Gastropoda > Lymnaeidae > Ampullaceana > Ampullaceana balthica. Next base: position 213,662 of record CALYLW010000855.1, read on the forward strand.
ATAATGACCACATAAATAACAGTACAATACACATAAGCAACGTTAATCATTAAAAAGAAATGGTGTTTCTTTAATTTTGAAAATAAATTTTGAAAAGCTATGTCTTAAGTGCAGTCTTGAATGAGTTGGTAGATGAAATACTCCGGATGTGCAGTGGTAGAGAATTCCATTGTTTGGCTGCACAAAAAGAGAATGACCTTTCGCTAAATGTTTTAGTTCGTATCTTAGGAACACAGAGAATGCGCGTGTCTTCAGAAAAGCGTAGCTGACGACTTGGTGAGTGGACCGATAGAAGCCCATTAAGATACGAAGGGAATGAGTAAAAAAAGAAGTTGTGACAGAGAACGGCCAGTTTGTAATCAATTTGGGCTTGTATAGGTAGCCATTGAAGTGAATAAAGTAGCGTAGTAACATGATCATGTTTTTTTGCCTTTAGAACTATAATCTGGCAGCTGAATTTTAATTTTTTTTTAGTTTTTCCATGCATTGTTTTGGCGCACCTGACAGAAGAGAATTGCAGTAATACATACGAGCTAGAACAAGAGCACAGACTAGAGTTTTTGTGGCACTAACTGTTAAGAAATGATGGATTGAGCTGATCTGACGAATGGCAATGTAGGCAGAGAGACAAATGTGATTGATGAAGCTGTTGGTACACATATTGTCAGAAATAATGTAGCCAAGATTCCTAGTCAATGGTTTGAACAGTATATCAGAACTAGCCACCTGGATAGAATTTGGAAGAGACTAAGTACTGCGTGATTTATTGTTGCAGAATAGGAGTGCTTCTGTCTTGTCATCATTCAGTTTGAGCTTGCTGAAAGTCATCCAAGACTTTACCTCACCAATGCACTCTTGCATAAATTTGACAGTGAAGTCAAAATCAGATGGATCAGTGTGGGTGTAAAGCTGAGTATCATCTGCAAATGATTGGCTTTTAACTGAACGCTTTTCGAGCAGTAGTAGTAGTGGCCTTGTATACAGCACGAAAAGTACTGGACCCAAAACGGATCCCTGAGGCACACCATAAACCAAGTCAGCTCTGTGAGAATATACAGCCATCTACTGATAGCACCTGTGATCTGTTTGATAGGTATGAGTGAAACAAAGCCAGAACTGAGCCAGAAATTCCAAAATAATTTTGCAGGGTTTTTAGCAATGTTTGATGGTCAACGGTGTCAAAAGCAGCACTAAGATCTAAGAGGACCAATATAGACATTTTCCCACTGTCTAGTGCGAGTAGGAGGTCATTTGTTACCTTTAACAGTGTTGTCTCTGTGTTAACATTTTTGAATTTCAGTAAAACTGCTCGAATTCAGATATAGAGTTTTCCATTTTAGACGGGTCCGGATAAACTTAAAAATAAACCCAACGCTCGTATTTACAAATAATGTTAGTCTAATAAATTAAAATTGAACCTTCATAACAAGGGATGAAACAAACAAGTTATGACATGCTCATAATTGCATCCAATACAAAACTTAATTTTTAAAAAAAATTACTGACAAATACTTACCTCCTAACACTGGACAGATTGCCAGAAAAGCAAGTATCATTCCACGAATCCATATTTCATTCATCATGTCTGTCTACAAAATATATGAAAGCGAACTCTGTGTTAGTGTTCGCCCGTTAACCCGAATGATCATTCCAAAGTCAGGCCGGATGATAGACGTTAAAAACCAATGGTTCGTAAATTAATTTTTTGTGACACACAAAATAATAAGGCTGTTTGTCAAAAATACTGTCTTCAATTTCAACAAAAAAATTTATTATAATAATTTCGAGTTAATTTCCAGTCCAGAACATTTCAATCTTAAAATTATAAACGTAAATACTGCCCCAGAAATTCAATTGCATTCGGGGATCTTCGTAAATATTAAGGAACCGCTTAAGCAGCAGATAGGTGCATGTAAGTATTTGATTGGTTATAAATAAGAGAAAATATATTTCCCTTGACAAAATGACACGAGGTAACATCACGTTGGACGTATACAGTGGTGGCATGGTTTGAAACGGCCTTGAACTGATGACCTGACATCAATTAGTTGAGTGGCTTATGAGGAGTGAAATCAGAGGGAATAGATGGAAAGGCGGAGTAATAAAATTAAACAGCAATAGAAAACAGAGAAAAGTCACTTTTAGATAAAAGAGAGCAAAGGATAATAAGTAAAACTTATTGTGAAAGAGTGAACGAAGTATCGCAACGCTAATACAGGAATTTAATTTACATTTTCAGTTTTAAAAAAATTATGCCCATAGAATGTTATGTACTCTTGCAGTACAGCAATAAGGTATTGGCTTGTTGGCTAGTTAGTTAGTTCCTCTCGGGCCGAAGACGGCACATAGGGCAGAAGTCATTGATTTCCATTTACGACGATCCGTCGCCAATTGTATTAGGTCTTGATTATTTCTTAGACCCATGGTTGAGCTTCCTCTTTTAATTGTTCTAGGTAGGGTTTCTTTTGGTCTTCCTTGTTTTCTTTTGCCTTTGGTGTCCATATGAAGGCCTGCCGTGGTAGTCTTTTCTCGTCCATTCGAAGAACATGACCGATATAATTCCAACGTCTTCTCCTTGTTGGTAAACACATTTAATTTCATTCTAAAAAAAAAGATTCATGCTCACACTTAAATGTCAAAATCTCATCGACTAGAAAAGTAAATTAATTGCCCTAACTGATTATTCTGAGAAATAATACCGGACTTTATGGGGTAAAACGAATATTCAGGTTTCTTACGATGACATGGCATGATTATTTGTTTACATAGGTGACAGTTACAGATAACAGCTCCAATAGAAACAGGATTTTAGAAAATTGAGTCTCCTGTCTTCCCCACTCCCACCATCCTCATCCTCATCATTGATTGATTATCGACATAATTCATTGTCGATAAGAGGAAGAAATATCGTGGACACTTTGTGAGAAAAAGTGAATAACAAACACTTTACTCATTTGTTCCTCAACCAAAAACCATAGGTGTATACAAAAATTCAGGATCAATAAAATGTGACACATATAGAACAAAAATAGTGTTGTTAAAGTTACGAGGCGTCAATTTTATAATTTTTAAACCTTTTGTCAACGGGCGAAACTCATCCTAGTTACAACACTGACGACTTGTGAGTCGCAAAATACAGTAATTCCGGCGAGATGACTACTGAAAACAAAATATGGCATAATAGAGAAAAAATATCCACAATTATCATAATTCTTTACTCCTCAAGCTCACGAGTTGTTTTTTTTTATTAAATATTGTTTTTCTGGATTTTACAAGTGAGGTAAACATAATGTCACCAACGGACGAGCCGTGGTTAAATTGTTATATTCTGTTGTTAGTTTTAATTAAAAAACCTTTAAAAACAAAGTTTTTGTCTATAAACTGCTTATATTTTAGGAGTAACTAAAAGGATTGATTATGTTCAATATGATACGCAGCGCGACAAACATTTGCAGACTGAACGTGACTAAACTACCCTTGCAGTAAAACACGAGGATGTGTTCCTTAGTTTGTGACTAAAAAATTATTTTCTGTTTTTTCATGCGAGATTCTAAATTCTTCACTGCAGCTGGACCTCATCTTTTTAAAAAGTTTTCTTGTTCATTTTATTTTCTACGTTTACGCGTTAACAAAAGATTTGTAAATTTTAATTTAATTCATGGAGTCCTGTTAAATGTCCTGTTAGCCAAGTTTATCTAGAACGAAATGTATGAGCAAAATGTTAAATTTTCTATAAATATAAACTTTCACATTCTTAACTCCTTTCCATATGTGTGCTGATCCACTTAGTAGAAAAAATATTTTTTCATAACTCATGGATTGTCTATATAAGACATTCAATGATTTCGCTTGTTCTATCTGGAATGATTTTCTAAACACATTATGCATCACGTGAAGTGTGCCATTTTTTACTTTTGTTTTTCCGCCCGACCGACCGCCTGAGAACACAAGAGACGACGGTGAAGTTCATATAAGGGATTGAATTAAACAACCCAGTAAAAACAAAGTTTTTGACTATAAATCCCTTATAAAAGAGACATAACTAAAATGTATTTATCATGCTTAAAAGCGATAAACATTTACAGACTGAGATTGCCTTAAATACTATGTTGTAAAACGGAGGAGGCAGGGAAAATGTTTGGTCACGGATGGCTGAACTTAAATCTCAGCGTGACGCGTAAAATGTCAACAAAAGCTGGCCGCTACATATAGAGATAAACTAAAATTGCCTTTATTTAATTACGGTACATTCGATCGATCTGAAAATTTAATAGCTTTATCCTCTTTACAAGCCAAACCGACTGTGAAAATTTCATCTCTCTAGCAAGTCAGAAAACGTGTTTGCAAGCACTTTGAAATAGTTGACGACAGATCCAGAAGCGTTTAATCCGGATTCCTGCACGAGTTAATAGGATAGGGGACTCACAAATTATACAGTTTCAGTGACCCACTCTTAATGGCGTAGAAAAGGGGGGGGGGAGGGAAGGCAAATACCCCTGGTGGCACTTTGCCAGGGGCGGCAAATTCCTAGTCGTTCTTATATATTTTCTAACAATGAAAAGTTTAAAACAAAGTGGAGCTTTTGATCGAAATGAAAGAAAATTTTAAAAAGACATAAATAAAAGAAATAAAGGAACCATCAAAAGTTATAAAGCCTGTGGAAGTTACAACTGCCCAAATTTCAAAATTTCTTCTGACACTAATGTTACTGTTCTGAAAAACCAGAGACTGTTGTGGTATTAATTTAATTGATTCTTGAAAGTTGTCCGTCGCTCCCGTTGAAAAATAAATCTTACTGTACACCAGTGGTTCCCAAAATGGTCTGTAGGGCCCCAGGGGTCCCTCGTACCAATCAGGGGTGCGTGGAAAATTAAAATTGATTTGAGGGTCCCTGAACAACGTCAGGGGTCCACGCAAGCTTTAATATAAAATAATAAAACTGTGATCGATTTTTATTGTTACGGAAATTAAAATAAATAAAATAGGATCTCAATGCCTTTTCTTCTAATTAAATACCATCTTAGGTGCTAACGTTCATGGATACAATGTTGTTTTACCTAGAAAATGTAGTAGAACTGCGGTATTTTCCACAGCTATAACCAATCAAAATACTTGGTTTGTTGGAAGTTCAAGCTTGATGCGTAAGGCATGCGGAATGCCTATAAGTAAGTCAGAAAATTACACGCTTTTAACCTTGAAACTACTAGGATTGCAAGGTTGGGTATTTTTCGATGTGTCAAGAAGTTATAATTATTTAAATCGTATCCTATCATCAACTATTTTTTTACAATAGGGCTTTACAATAGAATTCCATTAAAACGTTAATTATTATTAAGAGTTGTTTGTTACAACATATAAGAGAATGAGTGAGTCCAGGGCCGGATTTAGACTTGATCGGGCCCTAAGCTATTTGAGATATGGCCCTTTTGATGTCCAGATATTCTATGTCAGTGCCAAATATAAAAAAAAATTCCTGAATACCCCCAAGAAGGCGGGAGCACAATTTGAAGTATGGCTAAATGTTTGGAATTAGAAAAGAAAGGTGAAACATTATTTGTTGAATTAAAAAAAAATTGAACTTAAAATCAATACCCTTTCTGGGTTACTTAAAACAAGCTGTACCAAATGTATCGTCAGTACATTGTGTCATTCATTGACATCATTTATTCCCAAAAAGTCTTAGTGAAGGTTTGCATGGATCACCTGATTATGTCATTACAGCAGTTAATAAAATAAAAAGGAATGCCTTCAATGAGAGATTATTTATTCAACATTATTTTTAAAAAATGAAGAAGAGTATAATCGTTTACTTATACACACAGAAGTACTTATCAACAAGTACTTATTTAAATCGATTTTATGCTCTCTTTGGAATTCCTGGAATACAAAGACAATGCTTTGCGACACAATTAACTCAAAAAATGGCTTATCGTTTATGAATAATTTACTTACCAACTTTAACAAAACTAATTTGAAACTACAAGGTAACCAATTAAATTTAATCAAAACTAAAAAGCATTGTATCTGCGTTTGTTGCAAACCCTTTTTGTCCGTGGACGAATTTGAACTTGAACTAACCCTAACCCGTCGTTGGGTCCTTGGGGCAACATCATGAACTGCACACTATCTCTTGCCATTTGCCCCGGTCCTGTACTGCCTTTTGGGAGTCTCTGAATGACAGGCTGGTCCACTCTTTGATATCGTCTTCCAATCTCTTCCTTTGTCTGCCTCTTTTTCTACCTCCCCGGACTGTGCCTTGCATTATAGTCTTTGCGAGATCTCGAGATCTTGCCACGTGTCCGTACCATTGTAGTTTCCTCTTCTTAATTGAGGTGAGAAGGTCCTTGTAAGGGCCAATGACATCACTTATTTTGTTGCGGACCGCTTCGTTTGTGATGTGCGCTGTGTATGAGATGTTTATTATCTTTCTGAAACATCTCATCTCTAGCGCATTGATTCTTCTTTCAAGGTCTGCAGTGAGCGTCCATGTCTCACAACCATACAAGAAGACCGACATCGCCAGAGAGTGCATTAGTCAAATCTTTGATCTCATGGAGAGTTCCTTGCTATGCCAGATGTGTTTTAGTTCGCTTAGTGCTGCCGTTGTTTGGGCCATTCTGGCAAGTATTTTTGGCTTTGAGCCTTCGTCGGATATTATGGCCCCTAGATATTTAAAGGTGGAGATCTCTTCGAGTGTTTGCCCTTTTATCCGAATTCCATTTGTGAATTTTCTATTTGCCATGATTTGCATTGATTTCCATGCCATACGCCTTTGTTGTTTTCTCTAGTTTTGCAAGGAATTCTTTTAGTTCGTGCTCGCTACCAGCTAGGCCAACTCTGTCATCGGCGAATCGTAGTTTGGTATAATTCTCCCTCCGATGCTGACTGTTCCGACATGGTTTTCTAGCACATCTGCCATAATCCTTTCTGGGAAGATGTTGAAGAGGATGGGGGAAAGTAAGCATCCTTGTCTGACACCAACAGTGGTCTTGAACCAATCTCCCAGCTTGCCGTTGAAGAGTACAGCGCTAGTTGCTCTGTTGTACAAGTTCTTGATCACTTCAAGGAGGTTTGCATTAATGTTGAATTTGTGCATAGTAGCCCACAGTGACCATGCCACACTCTGTTGAAACCTTTTTAAAGTATATGAAGGCATGATAGAGGTCACTCTGGTGTTGGAGATTTTTTAAAAAGAGCATTCGTAGGCTAAAGATTTGCTCTGTTGTGCTTCTTCCTGCTCTGAAGCCCGCCTGCTCTTCTGAAATGATAGGCTCTGCTTGTTGTTTCAGTGTGTTTAAAATGATAATGAGCATGACTTTGACAAACTCAGATCCCAAACACTGATGAATCCAATACTAATAAAGGAGCAGTGTATTCCAATGAGGAAATTAAACCAATGTTTGAACTAGGTTACCACAAATTCTGGTTACAGAAGATAACAATAAGATAAATAAGATCCCAATTTCATATCCTGCACTATGGGTTATTGTACAGAAGTTGACTGCTTTCCCGTCTTCCTATTTGGTATATCAAAGATTCAGCGCCGATATGAACCTCATCATAAAAAAAAACAAAACAGAAACCGACTAGAAATTGGTGCTCGTGGGGATAGCGGTTGCTACTCACAAACATTGAGTCATTCATACATACACTCATAAAAATCGCCTCACATTCATCCAAGCTATTAATTGTTTTCAATTTTATTTTAAACAACAGTAATAATTTCTATAAATACTTCTTCATTAAAATGTTGCTTTTTTGGATTTGTAATTTTTGTACTAAGCATTTATTATGTAGTTTGTTTTTTTCACTTGGAGGGTTCATGGGGAAGTTTTAGCTACAAAAGGGGTCAGTGGATCAAAATTTTGGGAACCACTGCTGTACACTGTCAATTTGGAACATGAGCTAATCGAATTCTCCGAGAAGCACATTGTAAAAGGGGGGGGGGCGGCAAATTCATCGTTGCTTATTAGCTTTTAAAAAATAAATAACGTTATAATAAAGTTTTTAAAAAATAACGTAAAAGCCAAGATAAACAAAAACAAAAGAATTAAATGAATGAACTATATTAAGATAAGTGAACGTTTCTAATGCAAAAATTTCAAACTGCTACTCTCCTAATAACCTAAAGAATTCTAATAACATTAAATACTAATGATACTGATACATTTTATGAGATACAGTTGGCGTAAAATAAACATTTTTCAGGAACCAGATACCAAATAGTGTTCCATTGTATTCAATAGTTCTTTATTTTTTTCACATAAGGATCACAAAAGTCAAGTTGTGTGATAAGTAAAGATTGAACATCAAAAAGTAGAATTTGTAGAACCTTTCAAAGATTTCATTAATGTAAATTTTTTATCTGCTTTTGACATTTCTGAAATGATTTTAATTAAATGATGATCTTGAAATAATGGACTGCTGAGACCCAACGTGAGTTAATACTTCTTCATGGCTGGAAAGTATTCAGGAGTTGAAGAAAGACGCAATAAATTAAATGTCAAAGTAAAATTTCAACTTCAAACAGTTGATTGAACCTAATTTGATTACACGGTACTCCACCTGAACTGAACTCTCCATTTTAGTACACTAGAACGTTTGTTACGCATTCTTTTCCATGTCTGTACACCGTTTAGAATATATAATAGCTTCTACAAGCAAGGCATTAAACAAACTTTATGACACACAATTTTTAATATACCATGGAGCCTTTTTGAGGTTATTTTTTAAAGCTATAGAAGAACTGATAGATGCAGACAAAAAGCTCAACCCACGAACAGACGCAGGAACTTTGCTGGTGACAATGAAATCTTTTTATTCTCTAAGTTATGTCAAAGATGCGCGAAATTATTTACAAAAGTAAGGTGTTATAAATGATTAGCAGAGGCTTCAAACAGAAAAACTGATGGAATACTTAAAGGAAGCTTTGACTTTTGATACAATTTTATGTGGATATCTCATCATTTTATTTGAACCTTCCAATCAAAGAATGAGAGAGAAAAAGTTTGCTGATGGAAGCAAATATGAATCCATGATGTGAAGAAAAACGGTTGAGAAGAAAGTTGTATTATTCAAACCATGAGGTTACTGTTCAAATACATTTTTTTTGGCAATTAAATCGAGTTTAGAAAACTGAAACCATTTTTTGTACACCAGCTAGTATACAGGACTATGAAAATTTTGCCTTCAAATTAGAGTATTTAAATTATCCCACATGCCATTGTCAAGCAAGTAATATTTTTTAACCCAACGGGTAAAAACGAAATAATTAATGAATTCAAGACCAGTTAAATTATTCAAGTTTATTAAGATATTGAGGCTAGAAGTTACCCTGCATAAAAAATGTATAATATTCGAACATTGCTTACAACTGTCTTAAATAATGCAAGGTGTCATCATAGCTACTCTAAAATTATGATATAAAAATTATTTACAATCACAAAGAAATATACCAAAATTATCTAATATATAATTACATTTGCTATTGAGCATGGCATGGCTGACAACATGAATGGATACATGAATGATTGGGCAATGTGGAAAAACATCAAACTTCAATTTTATTTAAGAAATGAAACTGTTATTTTTATTTCTAACATACAAATGTATTGTGTCAATATTATTATTTTCTAACACGCATTTCAAATAATAATTGATCTGTGTCATTATAATATTACTAGCGTATCACCCGTCAAAAATGACAGAAGTTTTCAGCTGAAATCTATTTACTTTATAAAAAATGCACTTTTTTAGGGCGCCTACGGCGCCAACCTTTTTCCAAATCCCAACTAACTTGTCCTTGTTTAATAAATACGAAATATTAAACTTTCTGAAATGTAAAAAAAGTATTTTATAATAGGGGTTGTAGGGCGCCTACGGCTCCCCCTTTTGTTTTTTAATTTTATAATTAACCATCATCAAATCCTCTTTTTAAATCCTTTATATTAACTCGTGGTGTCTGCGGCCGACCTTGCTTGCTTGTCGCCAAAACTTTTGATCGATTTTTAACCCACTTGCTCGCAAGATAGCGAGCTGAAATTTTGCAGGCAGTTTCGTACCGATGATAAAAACAATGTATCAAAATTTCAGATCGATCGCATGTACCGTAATTAAATTATTGATTTTTTAGATTATTTTATTTATTCCTATGTATCATGCTATTTTTTGAGATATAGCGTCGCGGTGCGTATTATATTGAACAACCTTTCTGTCGCGCAATAAGGTGCGTATTTTATTGACAGCTCTTTTTATAAACATATTCCTGATCAGTGCGCATTATATTAAACATGTTTTACGACACAACTGCAATTTTGTATTTCTGGATGGTCTGGCGCTGCGTATTATAATGAACATTATTTTAATTACTTCTCGTACATAAAGGATTTATAGTCAAAAACTTGGTTTTTTACGGTTTTTCTTATTACATTGATCCCTTTTCCAAAATTAAAATATGAGCTAAAACAATGACGTCATATAATATTTTTTTACAGCGCATATTTAATTTGCACACCTTTTGATGCATTGGTGCAGTAATTTGGTTTTCCCTGCTTTCTAAAATTAGTAGCCTCACGGAAAGACATTGCAAATTATATTGTTTAATAATAATATTTGGTTTGGCTTTGCGGTACAAAGCATTGACCTTTTTACTGGTACTTTTTTATATTATAGAAGTAGATGAAATGTAATAAATGTAAACCTGTAAACGCTCATTTTTTTGTATTGCGAATTGAAAACATTGTGTTCATTCCTTTGTAGCCGGAATAGCAAAAGTTATTTTTAAAATCAATTTTAGTCATTATTTCATATGCATTTATTTACAGACGTTTGAATCTTTAAAAAAAAATTTGGTATATAATTTCTTTATTTTTCAGAAACAAAATCTTGCGTGGGGGTATGGAATATAAGTTACAAAATATGATGCCCTATCAGAAATAGGAACTCATACTAGAATTATACCAATTGCATAAAAACCGTAAATTTAAATCTTAAAATATAGAGACAAATAAATTTTTAAAAATTATTTCCATATTAAAATAACTATAAAGACGTTAAAAAGTAGAGCCTATTTTGGTCATGTACTTAATAACAAAACTTTATTTTAAGCAGCCAGCTTTCTCTAATCTTTTATTGTCTAAATATGGTGTGCAAATTTTTTAAAAATCGTTTTAGTAAGATTGCCTTTGTTTCTTTTAAGTATTTAAGAAAGTACATTTCATTTATAACATTTATACTTGAGTTTATTGGCGCTTTGGTTTAAGTAGATTTTGTTTTTTTAGGAGGGGGGAGTGCCATAGGTTCCTTATCTCATTGATGCTGCTAGAAATATTGTATTACCTACAAATGTATTACGATGGAGTGTCGGAAATATATATGAACTTTTTGATTGACACTGGTTGTAGAGATCTTTTGGAAAAAACTATTACTTTAGTTAGTACAGATATGAGTGAAATAGGGCTGTTATCGATTAATTTAAATTTAATCGTTAACTTTTGAAAAATTATCGATTAATTAATCGATAATTTCGATTAAAACCAAAAATAGAAATTTATGACGTCATTAAACTGAACATTTCTCACGGACATTGAAAATTAAGAATATTTTGAACTAAATTTCATGACAATGTGTTGATACTTGATTTGTGATGAAGGTGGTAGGCTACGTCAGCGATGTATTTGATCCTTTAAAAGAGAATTGTTTATGGCAGTGGACACAGAAAATGTTTTCACCATCTTCGACTTTGCCATCCGCAGTTAGCTTAAAAACAACATATTTGCTCAACGTTCTAGTTATATGTTTAAATTTAACTGCGCTGATGCTGTCAGCAGGGCCGTCTTAACGCATAGGCCCGTTGGGCATTTGCCCGGGGGCCCACGAGCATATGGGCCCCATGGGAATATGTTTATTTATATATATTATGTATATTCATTTTTTATTCCTTCGGGGGAAGGGCCCAACACTATATTTTTGCCCGGGGGCCCAAAATGGTGTAAAGACGGCTCTGGCTGTCAACATTTTATAATTGACGTCTGCCGGTCAACATACATTAATAAAATAAATGTTTAATATTACGCGGGAGATGTTTGTACGTAAAAAAATATATAAATTATTATTAATTATTAATAATTTATTATTTATTACTAAAATTTTTAAAAAATATTATAAATATTTTCTTAAATTTTAATCGAATTTTTATCGATTAAAATTATTTTAATCGATATTTAATCGATAAATTTTTTAACGATTAATCTAGACATTAATCGATAATTTCCGCAGCCCTAGAGTGAAATTGTAAATTTTGTTTTTATGGTCGTCGAAATTTCTAATTTAATAAAGCGTTCCTTTTAAAAGGTAAGATAATTTTTAAAAAGCAATTCGTAAGTGAAGACAACTCATGTAATAGAATCGTCAAAATTAAATTCTTGTTTGATTGTTGTTATATTTTATTTATTTTTTAATTTATTTATTTTTTGTAAAAAAAAGTGTGTTAAAGTTTTCTCTATATATTTAACTATAAAAATATATTAAATATAAGCCAAAACTGTTTTATGTTTATATAAGATTGGATATGAATATTTAAATGTTCTGACTCATCTACTTTAGTGTGTCTGTTTTCTATACCAATGACTGCCTAATTCCTCAGTCAATTATCACTATGTTTCAACATTCCCATATGAATAGAAGGCTTCAATTTTTCAGACACATGCGTTAAACATTATTTACCAAAATATAGCACAACTTAAGGTACAATATTGTACAGTAGTATAAATTTCTCTGATATTAGCTAGGGGTCTACCGATATATCGGCTGGCCGATATATCGGCACCGATATCTGGATATCGGCAATATCGGTATCGGTAGCATGTAAAGGTCCCGATATTGACGTCACCGATATTTCATAATAAGTGACATTTTGACCCCCCAAAAAAAACGGAAACAAAAAAACTATCATTTAGATTTACAATATCTCGACAAATTAATATATTGACCCCGATACCGGTATTGAAATAGTCAAAATAGTCCTAGTATTAATATGTGCAGCCACGATACAGTGTGCCATGTGCGTTGATATTGTTTAGGTATCGGCCGATTTTCGTATGCTCAGAAATACTGTGTAAATAGTTCCGATGCCAAGTATACCGTAATTGCTCTAATAAATGTATAACATGTAAACATTATGTTCACGTAATTGCTCTAATAGCAAAGATGCACGCAGAATCGCAGATGTCTAAAACATTTCGTTTCGTATGGAATAACAAAATGTACCGTGTGAAGACTTTGTCATTGGCAACCATTCAACCTTCAACCTCATTTTCATTCTATTACTATTGCTTTGTTCTGATTGTTTCATTCATAAAGGTGGCCGTGTGCAAAAGCCATTAAACTATTGGTTAGAATTAATAATTATGAGTCAAGGTTGAAGTTTCAAAAGGACTTCCTAATTTTGCTTGTACATTTGTATAAAGGACGGTTAGTTTTGTTATGAGTCCTATGTAGGTCATGATCTGGAACTTGTAAACACATCGGAAACTTCGTTTCGGGAAAAAAAATCGGTAATATCGGCAAAACTGGATATCGGTAGACCCCTTAATTATAAAATATAAATAATTACGAGTGATAAATTTAAGAATGACGTCATCAAATATGACCGCTGGTTTTTTGTCCTAACAAATACTCATATCGGCACTCATATCGGAAAAAAATATCGGTAATATCGGCAAAAATGCTTATATCGGTAGACCCCTAATATAAAAGTTAAATAATTAGGAGTGATAAATTTAAGAATGATGTCATCAAATAAGACCGCTGGTTTTTGTCCTAACAAATATTCATATCGGAAAAAAAATATCTGTAACATCGGCGAAAATGCATATCGGTAGTCCCCTAATATAAAAGATAAATAATTACGAGTGATAAATTTAAGAATGACGTCATCAAATATTACCGCTGGTTTTTGTCCGAACAAATACTCATATCGGCACTCATATCGGCAAAAAAAATATCGGTAATATCGGTATCGGTAATATCGGCAAAAAGGCATATCGGTAGACCCCTAATATTAGCTAAATTAAAATTATTCAATCATTGACTACCGGACTAATGGATAGATTAAGACCAAACTATGGACATATAAACCTGATAAGCCATTTGAAATTCTACATCGAATTGAACTCAATATCTCAACTATTTCGTGTTCGGACTACTAAAAATGTTTCTCTAAAAAATAACATATTTCTTTTTCACATAAGTTTTTGACAAAAAGATAAATCTTAAATTTAACTTCGAAAATAAAATATGTAATATTCATCAACTAATACTGGAAAAAAGGGGCGGAGAATAAAAGAAAACATGGTTGTAGGTGACAGAATTTACACAATATAATTTTTCATCGGAAAACAGAAATAAACAACGAATTAAATGCTTTAGTGAAGCAGCAATATACATATGGGATTCCATCGGTAAATAGGACGTGTTTTAAATGGACTAATCTTTTAAGAAAAGAGTCTTAATGTATTTTGTATTGCGATTTTTTCCTTTTCCTGTTTTTATGTTTATGGATATAGTATTCTTTTATTTATTTAAAATTCTTTCAGCGTGTGAAACACCTTAAGTGTTTTATTCCAAATACCATTCTTTGCTAAGCCGGATCTATAGCTATGAGTTTTTTTCTATGCACGTTTTCAAATTACATTTGTACCTTATTGAATTGGTAGATTACTTCCCAAGTGCTCTTTACTGTACGTAAAATGTTCTCATTATTATAGAAATAAATTTTTCATACGCATAGAGACTATAAGTTGCATTCTCAATTGTAAATTCAGGACTAAATTTTATATTTACAACCAGGAAACCTAACTTAAATCATCGCATACAGAGAGATACTTAACAAACAATAAGTGATATATTTTAACCTTCGTAGTAGAACATTTAAGACAGTACACTTCTGCTGCGAAGTGCGGGTATAATTCTAGTATTACTAATTTAGAATGCAAACTTGACTTAAATAATACAGAACAAATGTCCTACGTTAAAAGTTATGTGTCGATTTAACATGAAGACCTTAGCATTCGTGAACATTTTTGGGACTTTCTTTCAATTGAAAGATTTACCTTTGGAAAACACCAGAGGTCAAGGATATGATAATGGAGCGAAAATGAAAGGAGAACATGTGGGGATAGAAGCAAAGATTAGAAACATCAAAAGTGGTTCATTTTTATACCATGTGGTAACCACTCATTTAACCTGGTAATAAATGATATGGTTAAATCATCATTAAAAGGAACAAACTTCTTTGATATTGTCTAAAAATTGTACTTATTATTTTCTTCAGACAGCTCATTACTTTGAAGAACGTTATAGAAAAAAACCTTAAAAACTCGCAGTGACACGTGGTCGGAAAGTCGTTGAGGTATAAATCGGTAAAATATATGATGCTTAGCATTTACCAGAAAAAAAGATATAGATCAGGGGTGGCCAGACCTGTAGTAACTGAGAGCCATTTTAAAATATCAACAAATTGTAGAGAGCCACATTGAAGCATTATCTTCCAGTAATCCTTATAACATATCTTTCCTAAATTGTACGCGAGCGCAATGTGAACATATAAGAGCCGCATGCGCTTGCGAGCCGCAGTTTGACCACCGTTGATATAGATTTTTCAATTAGAGAAGAAGCAACAGGACTACGTACGTACCTACAATACCTACAACTATTCAAATTTCGTATTGTGCTGTTGTGATATTATAAGAGATATTAACTCATATCAATCTCAATAAATAGAGCAGTCTCTTTAAAAAAAAAGTTTCTTTAAAAAATGTCTG
This sequence comes from Ampullaceana balthica, assembly GCA_944989445.1. NCBI lineage: Eukaryota > Metazoa > Mollusca > Gastropoda > Lymnaeidae > Ampullaceana > Ampullaceana balthica. Next base: position 229,483 of record CALYLW010000855.1, read on the forward strand.
ATTATAAACTCATGTTAACTATTTTTTAATGAAATATTTTTTATAAAAAAATCTAGTTACAAGTATTTGTGTAAATTACTGTGTTAAAGTTTAATTTAAAGTGATTTATTTACGCTAAAAATATAAAACGCCATAAACCATTTTTAGAGCACTTAAATTGTAATTACATAAGGGTGCTATTTTTCAATTTTGCTATACGTTGTTAAAAAAGCTAAGTCCGACCCTGATATGGCATTTAGATTACAAAGGATTACGTGTCATAAGACGTTAGTATTTATCAATGAGATTGGGCTTATATGTGCAACTGTGACTGTATGTATTGAGTGTAACAATTAGAATAACCATCATATCTCCATATGGCACTTGGATTACGAAGGATTTCGTGTAATTTGGCATTAGTATCCATCAATGCCATTCAGTTTATGTCTATTGATGTGACTGTATGACTGTATATATCGGTGGATTAATGATTTCCAAAATCGCCCAACTTTTTATGTTTACATACGCCCATACTCAAGCCCATCTTGTCAACAAGTGTCTTAATGAGATTGGCGATGGCCATTCGTTGTTTTTTTGTCTTAGTCCATAAGTCATTTTATGCTCGTGTGTGGAACGGTGTCGAGCTTGTAGCAGAGTTGAATTATTAACAATGATAGCCAAAGTATCTCGGTGTCTTCTAGTTTTGGTGAGCTGTTTGGTTTGTGGTAAGTAAAAAGTCTTGAATCACTTAGGATAATAAGTAAATATTATTTTTCACATTTGAGCTATTCAAGGCAAAATGTTTTACTACTAACAAAAAGAATTTTAAATATCCATAAATCAATTAAAAAACACCGGGTTCTTATATGAAAAACAATTACTATCATTGTATAATTTGAATAAATTATTAATATGTTTTGGTCTTTCTGCAGGTCACGGAAACTCCGAAACAGTATATTTCGTTGAATCTGAATTCGGAACGCCTCTGATTTGGAGTAGTGGCGTGGACATCTTTCCTGATCATTCACCTGAAATTATGGCCAGTGCCGACAATTTCTGCTCTCTCAATGATCACGACTTCTGTACTTAGGAAGGTGTACAGTCTACACTGGTAAGTAATGAAATACACACCGATTAGTTCTCTGTGCTTTAGACGCTTACATAACCAGGTCTCATCCAACTTTTTCAGGGCTGTTTTCGTTGCGTTGCTCATTCCTATACCCTAAGGTAATCCACTCCTGTGATGACAATTATACTGTACTATCTTTGCAATGACATCTTGCTCACAGCGTGTAAGTTGCTGATTCTCATCTTGGATTGTAGTGATCTCCGTTAAAATCTATTAAATTATCTGCCCCATAATTGGCAAACCCTGTAACGCTACATACGACACGTAAACCGCCATTGGTTTCTATTGGGCTTACCCCATCACCAATTTTAGAAAATCCAGAAGTTACACAATTAATGTATTGCACCCGCTATTGCGTTTAGACAATTTTGACCAGCTCATTTGTTACCTTAGCATGCAAACTTCAAGTAAGCGAACAACTTAGAAGATATCACGGCTTCAGAGAGATGGTGCCACAAAAAGACGGCTGTATGTAGTTTCAAGTTGTTTGCGTTTAGTTTAATTCTTTTTCGATGTTCCCTTTTAACATTATGTCAATTTGAATCGTCTGTGAAGTTTATTTGTGTTTTTAATATTATTTTCCAGAACACAAACAGCTCCAATATCATGATGCTAAAGAGGTGTTCACAAGCAGGGGCTGATAATTTCACGTGTACGTTTAATTTCAAGATGAACCAGGTGGGCTTGTACTTTTGCAGAGGAGCGTTGCCTCAAGGAGGTCCACCCTCTTTTCTATACATCATGATGTCAGGTAAGTTGTATTGCCATCCAGATTTAATGACACCCAATTATCTTATCTATTTCATTGTGGTGTACTTCAATCCACAGTAAAAGACAATATTGTAAGCTTCCTGATTCTAACAAGATTTTTGGAACTTTGGTGCCTGCTATAATTAAAATGGCGATGATTATCTGAATAAATGGGTTTGTAAAATAATAAATAAGAGTTTGCTTGTACGTTTTATCCTTTGTCACTATCAAATATGACCATACAACTCGTATACCTCTTACCCAAAAAAGCTTATATTAATCAATCTACATGATGCCTATTTCCAATACAATAAAAACATAAAACTGCATCAGCAGACCACATGTTTATGCTATATCAAAAGCAAACATCAACAGAACACACGAATAGACCACATCAAAAGACAACATCAATAAACCACATCAACAGACCTCAACCCCAGACCACATCAAAAGACAACATCAATAAACCACATCACAGAACTCAACCCCATACCACATCAAAAGACAACATCAATAAACAACATCAAGAGACCTCAACCCCAGACCACATCAAAAGACCACATCAAGAGACCACATCAACAGATCTCGTCAACAGACAACATCAACAGACCTCATTCAAAGACCACATCAACTGATTACATTGTGAAAATAATTTGTATATAAGACTCTTTGTCTTATCGCTTATGTATACGAATGTCTGTTTTACTTGGTATATATCAGGGGTCGGAAACCTGCGGCTTGCGAGCAGCATGTGGCTCTTTTTATGTCAAGATGCTGCTCTTCAGTTCCATGCAGAAATAGTAATAGTTATATTATTTTATTTTGAAAACTCATGTTAGTGGCTCTTTAAAAAACTTGTAAATGTTGTCAATTGTAACTTTTAGCTCTTCCTCCTATAAAGACTTTCCGACCCCTGGTGCATATACATTTTTTAATCATAGAGATGTGTTAAGAGTTGTCAAGTTAAGTTTAGGATATATGACACAGGGCTTCATTGAAAAAGAAATATTTCTGAGTGGATTTCGTAAAAAGAATATCTGAATATATAAGGAAGGTGGTCAAGTGGCATGCGCGATCGTCTGGCGTAAGGAAGTTCATAGGTTCTAATCTCCGTGAATGAAGGGAGTAGCTTAGTCCTCCCAGCTCCGAATGGATATCTAGTGCGGCTGGGAATAACGTTGTTTACCATGGACGTAGCATGTAAACGATGCGTCATTATTCCAAGAGAATAGACACCCAAACGCATTCAGGTCAATAGTCATCTTAGCTCATCCGTAACTTTTTATGACACCAGTTAACGACTTTTTAAAATCGTCAAAGGCCTGTCAAGTCAGTAGCGGAGTTAAACAAGGTTGTGTACTTGCACAAACACTGTTCGCAATATTCTTCTCTGTACTTCAATACGCATTCAAGGATAGCAGTGAAGGAATCTGGTTACACATCAGAGCTGGTGGAGGACTTTTCAACACTACCCGCCTCCGAGCCAAGACCAAAACGACATTTGTCCTATTTCGTGAGTGGATGATGCGGCATTAACAGCACACACTGAGAATGATTTGCAACAACTCGTGTCAAGCTTCTCCAATGCCTGCAAAGAATTTGGTCTGAAAATCAGCTTGAAAAAGACAAATATCATGGCCCAAGACACACAACCTCCTCCAACCATCAATATCGACAATGAAAACTTAGAGCTTCATCTACTTGGGTTCCAAGGTCTCCAATACACTGTCCATTAAAGAGGATATAAACAGTAGAATAGGCAAGGCAGCTACCACAATGGCTAAATTAAATAAACGGGTATCGCAAAACACCAAGTTAACAGAGAAAAACCAAACTGTTTGTCTATAGAGCCTGCGTCATCAGTACACTGCTATACGGAAGCTAGACATGTATCACTTACACATACACATTTTCGTTCTTCGCGTCCGGAATTCGGGCGTGGAATGGGTTGCCTGAAGAAACCAGGAAAACCAACACTTTATCAACATTTAATTCTCTAATGAAATGCAGGACTAAACACAAACCAAAGATAAGCGTAGGACGCAATAATCTTCTGTATAGAAGGAGCGTCTGTAAACAGATAAGATAAGATAAGATCCCAAGAGCGCAAGCTTAATAGCTTCCACTGGAGATGCCGGCGTCACATCCTTGACAATAAATGGTGAGACAAAGTGCCTAATACTGAGGTCGTAATGCGTACCAATACCCAAAGCATGTTCTTAATCCTTAGTGAAAGACGCCTGAGATGGCTAGGACATGTTAAAAGAATGAGCCCTGGCATCATCCCCAAGTTCCTCTTATATGGAGAACTGGCATCGCGAAAGAGGAAGACAGGTCGCCCACGTCTGCGATTTAAAGATTTCTGCCAAAGGGACATGAAAGCAGCCAGAATACGCACAAGCGACTGGGAGTGTAAGGCAGAAGACCGATCTAAGTGGCACACAGTTGTCAAAGAAGGCGCCATAGTAGCCGAGGAGCGAAGGATGTAGGAGGATACAGACAGAAGGACTAGGAGAAAGGCCAAACACTTGGAAGCACAGAACTCGTGGGTAAGAGCTGTGGTAAAGACTGTCACTCAAGGATAGGACTGCACAGCCACTCGAGGAAATGCAACCCAACCCAACTGTGATGCACCATCGTCTCGCGAGACGGAAGGATACCGATGTATTATTATAATACCTAGGAGTTATCATAAATAACAATTATATATTGGCATAGATAAAAGACAATAAAAGCAAAATGGCCTTGGTCCTTTTTGAAATAGAGTATTATAACAAAAACCTAAAAAACATACTATACCACAACCTTGGATCAAGGGGTAATCTATTGAGGTGATATTTTAACTTTCATCAGTGAAGCATACCATGTGCTCAACACATGGCAGAGGATAAAATATTGCCCAGTGATGAAAATGATATTTGCAGAAGCTGCATGAAACATTTTTTGAAGACTTGTCCAGCGCCTAAAAAACTTTGAAAATGGGCTGCAATGGACATGACATGTGGAAAGAAATTTAAACCAGTAGGCGGCAAAAATTGTGTATATAACCAGGAACTAAAAGGCTATCTGGCTGACTAAGATTGAGATGAATTGATGCAGTTAAGAAAGACCTCCAGTTGCTGGTTGGTACGGCATGGGACAAATGGCCACGATTTGGTCGGTATGGAAAGGTATGATTGAACTGACCAAATGCCTACATTTGCTCTAGTGACGATTCTGATGAAGATGGGACAAAACAGCGCACAATTTATTGGATTAAATTGATATGGAGCTAAAGGGGAGCAGTTACAGTACATACTAGCCGTCGATATGCCAAGTGGAATAGCCAAAGGACCTGTATCACTTTTGTCGACAATATCTTTCATTCATATTCTTTCCACACCCTAACAGACCATCTGTTAAAAAAAACGAAAAGTGGAAAAGGTGGCCTTACTCTTGCTGAGCCAGTGACATTAAACAATATGACATTTAAAAAAGACTTACCTGTCGAAAATAAAATGATATAGCACATCGTTACCTAGATTATATTATTTACTTTAAAAAATATAATAGATGCTTATAATGACGTCTTATCTTATCTATACAGACGCTCCTTCTATGCAGAAGATAATTGCGTCCACAGACCATGACAGATGATCTGTTGGCAAGTGATGCAGCGTCCACAGGCCACGGCTTTGTGGGTTCCACGCATTACCCAGCCGCCTAACTAGTGATAGGTACCCATTCGGAGCTGGGTGACTCAGGGACGCTCTAGACCCGGGGAACAAATCCTTGCCTTCACAGGGATTCGAACCCGTCTCCATCTGCTGTCACTCGACCACCGCGCCCCTGACGTCAGTGTATTTTTAGTTTCTGCCTTCGTCTTTACATAATATTCAAATAATCTTAATTATTGTTTTCAAGGTTTAAGGGTAAAAAGGGCTCTTTAGAAACTCTATATATACCTTATATCTTCCTCTCAACAAATTTACCATTTTTACGATTTATGTCAAAACGTTGGATTAGATCTGGTGTGCCAATTTTTACAAATAGGGCCATATTTCATGTAGTAAAAATATGTGGGGGCCGGTAAAAGATTTAATCTTTTGTCGCATTTGGCCCGCGGGCCGTACTTTGGACACGCCTGATCTAGAAGTAGTATATTTTCTGGGTTTTTAAAAAGTAATTATCAAGTTTAATCATTTATAATCTCCAGTAGGCTATGTTGTGTGTCAGCAAAACTGTTTACATGTATGTTCAATTTTCAGATGGATCAGATGTTTAAAGGCATTAAGTTCATGCCACGGTACACACGTGACCTCTGCACACTGATCGGTCACCCCCATAACCTTATAAGGACAATGTGGTTATCGGACACGTGTCATATCGAGGACCTCTCGGCTGATCTGTGTTGATGAGTGAGATCACCGTGACGTATTAAAACAACAATTAAAGCTGCGGAGGGGGGGGGGCGCTCTATAGTTTTTATAAATATGAATCTCCAGAAACAACATTACACTAGAAGGGCGTGCACAAATATAGGAAACCTCTCAACAACAGCCACATCACGCAACGCGTTAAGGATATCTCCAAGGGGTTGTGATAGCAATTACTTGACTTACCTTCCAAATCATAGATTACCTCAACTTATCATGTGAATGGCACGTCAGAGAGCAATCATCACAAATAATGTCCACGATCTCGGGCCGTAAACCTGTATCCACTTTGACACATTGCTAGTGGGACAAGTCAAAATAAATCATATTTCATTCATCTGTAGTTTGGTTGGATGTCATGTAATAGATTAGCCCCGGTGGCATTTGTGTAGCAGAAACACTGAACGCGCCTGAACAGGATATTCTATTTAACAGACTGCATAATTTTGAACGCATCAGGAATGTTTAGAATGTAGGTTTGACATCTGGTCATTAACACTTTCGCCAGGCGATAATAGTGCTAATAACACGATTGTCATTCATAAAAAAATATTGCAACTAATTAAAATCCCTTACTAACATTCGCTTAAATGTGTGGTATAGGGTGAAAAGAATAATAGAGGGGGGGTGAGTGTGGAGGGTAGACAGACAGACAAAAGAATAATAGAGGGGGTGAGTGGGGAGGGTAGACAGACAGACAAAAGCTCTACAGTTGTAAATGCTGGAACAGTTTTTCACCATTACACATAAGTGGGTTCGAGACACAGTGTTATGTTCCAGTACCAAGTGTTGGTTACATTACACAGCTTTACGGGTCCAAACACATATTTGTGTTTATTGACATAGTTGTATGTTCCACTTCACGGTGTTAGGCTCCACTCGACAGTGTTAGGTTACACTTTACAGTGTTAGGTTCAACTCCGCAGTGTTAGGTTCCACTTCACAGTGTTAGGCTCCACTTCACAGTGTTAGGTTCCACTTCATAGTGTTAGGTTCCACTTCACAGTGTTAGGCTCCACTCGACAGTGTTAGGCTCCACTTCACAGTGTTAGGCTCCATTCCACAGTGTTAGGTTCCACTCCACAGTGTTAGGCTCCATTCTACAGTTTTAGGTTCAACTTCACAGTGTTAGGCTCAACTCCACAGTGTTAGGTTCCACTTCACAGTTTCAGGCTCCACTCCACAGTTTAGGCACCATTCCACAGTGTTAGATTCCACTCCACAGTGTTAGGCTCCACTCCACAGTGTTAGGATCCACTCCACAGTGTTAGGCTCCATTCCACAGTGTTAGGTTCCACTCCACAGTGTTAGGCTCCACTCCACAGTGTTCGGCTCCATTCCACAATTATAGACTCCACTCCACAGTGTTAGGTTCCATTTCACAGTGTTAGGCTCCATTCCACAGTGTTAGGTTCCACTCCACAGTGTTAGGCTCCCCTCGACAGTGTAAGGCTCTACTCGATCGACAGTGTTAGGCTCCACTCCACAGTTGTAGGCTATATTCCAAGGTGTTATGTTCAACTCCACAGTGTTAGGCTCCACAGGACAGTGTTAGGTTCCACTCCACATTGTTAGGTTCCACTCCACAGTGTTAGGTTAAACTTCGCAGTGTTAGGCTCCACTCCACAGTGTTAGGTTCCACTTCACAGTGTTAGGCTCAACTCGACAGTGTTAGGCTCCACTCCACAGTGTTAGGTTCCACTTCACAGTGTTAGGCTCGACTCCACAGTGTTAGACTCCACTTCACAGTGTTAGGCTCAACTCCAAAATGTTAGGTTCCACTCCACAGTGTTAGGTTCCACTTCACGGTGTTAGTTTCCACTCCACAGTGTTAGGTTCCACTTCACAGTGTTAGGCTCCACTCGACAGTGTTAGGCTCCAATCCACAGTATTAGGCTCCACACCACAGTGTTAGGCTCCACTCCACAATGTTAGGTTCCACTTCACAGTGTTAGGTTCCACTTCACAGTGCTAGGCTCCACTTCACAGTGTTAGGCTCCACTCCACAGTGTTAGGCTCCACTTCACAGTGTTAGGTTCCACTCTACAGTGTTAGGTTCCACTTCACAGTGTTAGGCTCCACTCGACAGTGTTAGGCTCCACTCCACAGTGTTAGGTAAACTTCACAGTGTTAGATTCCACTTCACAGTGCTAGGCTCCACTCCACAGTGTTAGAATCCAGTCCACATTGTTAGGCTCCACTTCACAGTGTTAGGTTCCACTCTACAGTGTTAGGTTCCACTTCACAGTGTTAGCCTCCACTCGACAGTGTTAGGCTCCACTCCACAGTGTTAGGTTGCACTTCACAGTGTTAGGCTCCTATCCACAGTGTTAGGCTCCACTCCACAGTGTTAGGCTCCACTCCACAGTGTTAGGTTCCACTCCACAGTGTTAGGTTCCACTTCACGGTGTTAGTTTCCACTCCACAGTGTTAGGTTCCACTTCACAGTGTTAGGCTCCACTCGACAGTGTTAGGCTCCAATCCACAGTGTTAGGCTCCACTAGAAAGTGTTAGGCTCCACTCCACAGTGTTAGATTCAACTTCACAGTGTTAGGTTTCACTTCACAGTGTTATGCTCCACTCTACAGTGTTAGGTTCTACTTCACAGTGTTAGGCTCCACTCGACAGTGTTAGGCTCCACTCGACAGTGTTAGGCTCCACTCGACAGTGTTAGGCTCCACTCCACAGTGTTAGGTTTCACTTCAGAGTGTTAGGTTCCACTTCACAGTGTTAGGCTTAACTCCACAGTGTTAGGTTCCACTCCACAGTGTTAGGTTCCACTTCACAGTGCAGTGTTAGGTTCCAATTTTACAGTTTTAGGATCCACTTAACATTGTTAGCTCCTGCTTCACAAAGCTAGGTTTCCCTTTAGTGTTAGGTGTCACTTTAACATTTGGTCTAGCTTCACAGTTTTAGGTTCCCTTTTAAAGTGTTAGGTTAATTTTCACAGGTTTACGTTCCGCATTACGATATCATACAGATATGCTTAAATAATACAGCTCTTCCTGTCATTTTGGTCTATTTATAGCATTCTTAATTTACTAGATGCTTACATACCACACTGGCAGCCACTGCTGCACACAAAGCTGCTTAATTACCTGAATAGAACCACATGCTATAGGTCACTGCTTTGTGGGGGGGGCGGGATCTTGGTCCCTCATGTGCCACAGATCTGAACAAAGCGCTAACAGCTGTGATATATCTTTTGCTGGATCACGTTATCACAATGCAAACATTTAAGGTCTGATGTATCTAGGAAGACTAGATCAGTTCAGTTCAATATTTTAATCTTATGATCAGGATCAGATCTTGATCACAAATACCTAGAGTCATAACTGATTTCTGTATATTTACAATTTCACAACTATATCTTTCACAATCCACCCTCACTTAGTCCGTCTCTCTACGGCTACGATACATCCACAATCCGCATCGCGCTCTTTTCCTTGGTCCTCACTAAAAACTCCCTCTTTTACCCCGTGTATTCTCTTACTCTGCCCCCACCCCGTCAAAGATCATCTCATCTTCGGGGTTCACATTCACGGATCCCGTGGCCAGCAATCCGTGTTCACTCACAACAAAAATATCCTTAAAACATTCAAGGGTATCCGACCGTGACACCTGTTTAGTTACAAAGTTAAAATCCCAGACATTGTCTCTTAATTTACAGGCCGTGATGTTGTCCTCATAAATCTACTGTTGGAGTTTGTCTGACTAAAGTTGTGAGCCATGTTACTATTGACTAAATTTACAGACTGTGTTATTGTCTTGCTAAATTTACAGGCCGTGTTATTATTTTACAAAAGTTACGGGCTGTCTTACTAAAAATTACACTCTCGTTATTTTGTTCCCGCCCCGGTGACCGCTTTACACTACGTTTTCCTCCTTATCTTCCCACAGAACCCGTGAACAGTTGTCACATTATACTTTTACAGCGTTTGATGGCACTACCCCTTGCTAGAGAGGAAGTGAATTCTACAAGAATCAGACCTTGACTATGACATCTAAAACATATAATTCAAACAATGACCTCTAAAAGCATCATTTTTGTTAATTTTCTTTAATTAATACTAAAGTAAAGTTTGTATAAATGTGTTTTAGTGAAGTCTTAATGTTCTTTGAGGTTGGAAAACTGCAAATTTGTAATGACAGCTAATTATATTGTTTACAATGACCTCTGCAAGCATTAAATTTCAACGATGACCATTACACGCATCTAACTCTTTCAATAAACTCCACATGCGTCCAAACTTGAAGATGTCCTCTACATATATGAATCTAATCTTGAAGGTGACATCTTAAGTTATCTAACCTTGAATGCACAAGGCGTCCGGGCCATCCGTTGAGATGGAACTTGCCAAAATTTTGTCATAAAGCAACTGAAGGGAAGAATTGTGAAAGCAGATTGCGACAAACAGGAAATATGTACATAAATTACAATTATGTCATCATTTTAATAAATTATTCACTTAAAATTTTAAATCAAGAACGTTAATCCATTGTTTCAATAGTTAGTTAGCATGTGTTGTCTCTCTTTCCTACCTCTGGTCAACAACAAAGAAATGAAATACACCCACAAATTAATTACATTTACACATTTACCTCCCTCTGAAAATAACAATAGTAACAAATTATATATAAAGAATATGTAACACTTAAATATTTATAAATTTGAAGCATAATAATGGTCTGATATTGTGTGACTTAAGAATTTTTTAAGTTCTTTACATTTACTTTTTTTTTCTTAATTTATACGCTATTGAAGAGTAGTCTTTATAGATGTTTTTTTTTCACTCCATCCACTTCACACTCTATTATGGATATACCACACCTGTTTGAACATTTGTATATAATATTGAGTATGTAACTAATCTATTTTGAGATTGAGTGATGTGTATTTTCTCAAGTGGATGAAAATGTCTATAAATTGCTGTGAGCTCAGCCATTGTCTTAAGAACTGCGCTTTGTAGGTGTACAAAATAAATGAAATCAAACATCAAGATTGATATGTTGACGTCATGTATGACAATTCTATCCGGTCGGCAGGTTATATATCAACGTTCTCTCTTTGTATCTATTGCCGTCACTCTGCAATATCAAAACAACATCTTATGATTTAACAAATTATCTTTCTAAGATCAAAGCATCAAATAAAAAATAAAAAAAAATCTCTAGTTTTAATATACTGTCTTGACTATTTCAAGGGGAAAAACCAAATTAATTTGAGACGATATCTAACAGTTCTAAGATAGTCATTGCTCTCCCCTGATTGTCTAGTTGTAACAGATAAAGTATTTAATCGGGCATTGGTTAGAATGTCTTGGAGGATATGACTCGAATCAAATGTATTTCATTTTTTGTTTTAAATATCTTATTAACGCTGCAGAATACCTGTCAGAACTTAGGAAAAGTAAATAATTGTTATTCAAAGTTATCGTTTAACATATTACATAATTATTAATTCATTCAAATAAAAACAATCCTACCTTAAATACAAGATATAATGACGTTATGTGTATACAAGATATAATGACGTTGCGTGTATACAAGATATAATGACGTTACGTGTATACAAGATATAATGACGTTACGTGTATACAAGGTATAATGACGTCACGTGTATACAAGATATAATGACGTTACGTGTATACAAGATATAATGACGTTACGTGTATACAAGATATAATGACGTTACGTGTATACAAGATATAATGACGTTACGTGTATACAAGATATAATGACGTTACGTGTATACAAGATATAATGACGTTACGTGTATACAAGATATAATGACGTTACGTGTATACAAGATATAATGACGTTACGTGTATACAAGATATAATGACGTTACGTGTATACAAGATATAATGACGTTACGTGTATACAAGGTATAATGACGTTACGTGTATACAAGGTATAATGACGTTACGTGTATACAAGGTATAATGACGTTACGTGTATACAAGATATAATGACGTTACGTGTATACAAGATATAATGACGTTACGTGTATACAAGATATAATGACGTTACGTGTATACAAGATATAATGACGTTACGTGTATACAAGATATAATGACGTTACGTGTATACAAGATATAATGACGTTACGTGTATACAAGATATAATGACGTTACGTGTATACAAGATATAATGACGTTACGTGTATACAAGATATAATGACGTTACGTGTATACAAGATATAATGACGTTACGTGTATACAAGGTATAATGACGTTACGTGTATACAAGATATAATGACGTTACGTGTATACAAGATATAATGACGTTACGTGTATACAAGATATAATGACGTTACGTGTATACAAGGTATAATGACGTTACGTGTATACAAGATATAATGACGTTACGTGTATACAAGGTATAATGACGTTACGTGTATACAAGATATAATGACGTTACGTGTATACAAGATATAATGAGGTTACGTGTATACAAGATATAATGACGTTACGTGTATACAAGATATAATGACGTTACGTGTATACAAGATATAATGACGTTACGTGTATACAAGATATAATGACGTTACGTGTATACAAGATATAATGACGTTACGTGTATACAAGATATAATGACGTTACGTGTATACAAGATATAATGACGTTACGTGTATACAAGATATAATGACGTTACGTGTATACAAGATATAATGACGTTACGTGTATACAAGGTATAATGACGTTACGTGTATACAAGATATAATGACGTTACGTGTATACAAGGTATAATGACGTTACGTGTATACAAGGTATAATGACGTTACGTGTATACAAGATATAATGACGTTACGTGTATACAAGATATAATGACGTTACGTGTATACAAGATATAATGACGTTACGTGTATACAAGGTATAATGACGTTACGTGTATACAAGATATAATGACGTTACGTGTATACAAGATATAATGACGTTACGTGTATACAAGATATAATGACGTTACGTGTATACAAGATATAATGACGTTACGTGTATACAAGGTATAATGACGTTACGTGTATACAAGATATAATGACGTTACGTGTATACAAGGTATAATGACGTTACGTGTATACAAGATATAATGACGTTACGTGTATACAAGATATAATGACGTTACGTGTATACAAGATATAATGACGTTACGTGTATACAAGATATAATGACGTTACGTGTATACAAGATATAATGACGTTACGTGTATACAAGATATAATGACGTTACGTGTATACAAGATATAATGACGTTACGTGTATACAAGGTATAATGACGTTACGTGTATACAAGGTATAATGACGTTACGTGTATACAAGATATGATGACGTTACGTGTATACAAGATATAATGACGTTACGTGTATACAAGATATAATGACGTTACGTGTATACAAGATATAATGACGTTACGTGTATACAAGATATAATGACGTTACGTGTATACAAGGTATAATGACGTTACGTGTATACAAGGTATAATGACGTTACGTGTATACAAGGTATAATGACGTTACGTGTATACAAGATATAATGACGTCACGTGTATACAAGATATAATGACGTCACGTGTATACAAGATATAATGACGTTACGTGTATACAAGATATAATGACGTTACGTGTATACAAGATATAATGACGTTACGTGTATACAAGATATAATGACGTTACGTGTATACAAGATATAATGACGTTACGTGTATACAAGATATAATGACGTTACGTGTATACAAGATATAATGACGTTACGTGTATACAAGGTATAATGACGTTACGTGTATACAAGATATAATGACGTTACGTGTATACAAGATATAATGACGTTACGTGTATACAAGGTATAATGACGTTACGTGTATACAAGATATAATGACGTTACGTGTATACAAGATATAATGACGTTACGTCTATACAAGATATAATGACGTTACGTGTATACAAGATATAATGACGTTACGTGTATACAAGATATAATGACGTTACGTGTATACAAGATATAATGACGTTACGTGTATACAAGATATAATGACGTTACGTGTATACAAGATATAATGACGTTACGTGTATACAAGGTATAATGACGTTACGTGTATACAAGATATAATGACGTTACGTGTATACAAGATATAATGACGTTACGTGTATACAAGGTATAATGACGTTACGTGTATACAAGATATAATGACGTTACGTGTATACAAGATATAATGACGTTACGTGTATACAAGATATAATGACGTTACGTGTATACAAGATATAATGACGTTACGTGTATACAAGATATAATGACGTTACGTGTATACAAGGTATAATGACGTTACGTGTATACAAGGTATAATGACGTTACGTGTATACAAGATATAATGACGTTACGTGTATACAAGATATAATGACGTTACGTGTATACAAGATATAATGACGTTACGTGTATACAAGATATAATGACGTTACGTGTATACAAGATATAATGACGTTACGTGTATACAAGATATAATGACGTCACGTGTATACAAGATATAATGACGTTACGTGTATACAAGATATAATGACGTTACGTGTATACAAGATATAATGACGTTACGTGTATACAAGATATAATGACGTTACGTGTATACAAGATATAATGACGTTACGTGTATACAAGATATATGTTTATCATTTAAAGGATTTTTGTTACTTTTCTTTAATTAATACTAAAGGTAAACGTTTGTATATATGTGTTTTAGTGCAGTCTTAATGGTCTTTGAGGTTGGAAAACTGCAAATTTGTAATGACAGCTAATTATATTGTTTGGGAGCACAAAAAGAGAAAGATCTTTCACTAAAAGTTTTAATTTATGTTCTAGGAACAAAGAAAAATTAATGTCTATGCAAAAGAGCGTAGTTGACGAGTGGGTGAGTAGATGGAGAGAAGTTCAGTAAGGAAGAAAGAGCATTAGTCATAATGACAGTTCTGACAGAGAACACACAGTTTAAAATCAATACGTGCTTGTATAGGGAGAGAAAGAAGTAAACAAAGAAGGGAAGTAATATTTTAGTCTTTTCCCCAAAGGAATAGCCTGCAGCTGAATTGTGAATTTTCTGTGTTTTTTTCAATGTATTACTTTAGGAGAACTCGAACGAAGAGAATTACTATAATCAAGAATGGGTGAGAACTAAAGCACATACTTGAGTTTTTGTTGCACTATTTGTTAGTTATCGAAGGGTTTTCCTGAACTGACGGATGAAGGTGTAGGCAGAATGACAGATGTGAGATATAAAGTTATTTGTAGGCAAGTTGTCAGAACTAATGTAGCCAAGATTCCTAGTTGATGTTGTGAAACGTATATCAGAACTAGCTACCTGAAAAGAATGCGGAACAGTCTATGTATTGTGTGATTTATTATTGCAACAGCGCAGCAGTTTACAATTACTGCGCAGTTAATTTAGTAAAAAATTGCACACACAATGGATATTGCGTAAAATTGCCCAAGATGTTTTTTTTATACTTTGCACATGAATAAACGAACATTGATGTGTCCACCAAGTCGCAGAGGAGATGGTCGGGATGTCATCGGGAGTGTTTCAAACAGGATCTTTTCTACACTTTCGTCTGGGTATGGGCAACTGTTGTACGTTTGCTTGACACGTGACAGAGGCGTTCAGTATTACAAGGCACCAGGAGGCTCTGTAGACTGGCTGTCAGTTTTTTATGCGTTATGTTGTAAAGGGTTCAATGAGGTCTTAAACGTACCCTTGTCGCAAACACTTACCTTGATCTATGCGGGCTTTCTGTCTATCTATATGCTCGCAATAGAAGAGCCTTAGACGAAGCCTTAGTAGGAATAATACGAATGAGCAATAGTTAAGAATTCCATTGTTTTTTGGCAAGGAATAAAAAAAGCAATTGTAATGTGTTTTACTGGGTGTCTTAGGAACAGAGAAATTACAAATGTCTTCAGGGCAGGGTAAGCAATGAGTGGGTAAATATATTTAGTGAAGATCAGTCAGATAGGACGAGCTATCGTCAGAAAAGAAGTTATGACAGAGAATGGGATGTTTTTAATGAATGCTTGATTGTACAGCGACAAAGTAACGGGAAATAAATAGAAGTAAAAAAAAAGATTTTTAAAAACCACGTTTTTATAAGCGGACTAAAAAGAAGAAAATAATTTAAAACTTATTAGTTCAAGTACTTCGATTTAATATGACTAAAAACGTGGGGCGGGCGCTTATGAGGTTTAACATATGCGGTTCACTCATTCTCTCACTTATAGATCTCTCTTTTGCCTTCTAAATTAGAAATCTTTAATTTTTATACATTTACAGACTGAATCTGTCTTAACTCAAGTTTGCTTCATAACCCTGGGGGTAGGTGTGGGTGGGGGAAGAGGGGAAAAGTCTGGTCTTCGATCGCTTGACCGAGCTCAGCGTAACACGTAAAATGTAAACAAAAGCACGTCGATGCTTCGATGGGCCGCCTCAACGCGTCAACTCAAACTTTCACGTGCAAAAAAAAACAATAACAAACAGTGAGTTTGAATTACATACGTTATATAAGGATAAACTAAAAATGCATTAATTTAATTACGGTCCATTCGATGGATCTGAAATTTTGATATGATGCATTGTTAGGTGACACAGGTCGGTGTGCCAAATGTCAGCCCGATCGCATCACGGGAAAAGGGTAATTTTTTACTTTTGTTTTTCCGCCCACCCAAGACAGACGGACAGAGATGACCGGCGGTGAAGTTAATATAAGGGATTTAATAAAACAAACCCTTAAAAACAAAGTTTTCTACTATAAATCCCTTATATTTTAGTCATAATTAAAAGTTTTGATTATGTTTCAACGCCACAAATATTTACGGACTGACACCGAGTGATGTCCCCCTGTCTTTTAACGTAGGTCGTGAGGGGGTGTCGGCACGACGGTCGACGTCTAAGCGTCAACTCAAACTCACGTAGAAAAAAACAATAACAAACCGTGAATTTGAATTACATACCTCATATAAGGATAAACTAAAAATGCATTAATTTAATTACGGTACGTAATTCACGGGAAGTGGGTCATTTTCGACTTTTGTTTTTCCGCCTGCCCGCCCATGAGATGATGAGATGACGACAGACAGACAGACAGAGACGGCCGCGAAGTTAATATAAGGGATTTTAAATAAAACAAACCCGTAAAAACAAAGTTTTTGACTATAAATCCCTTATATATGAGACATAACTAACAGTATTGATTATTTTCAAACATTTACAGACTGAATCTGTCTTAACTCAAATTTGCTTCATAACCCTAGGGGGGGAGGGGGGGAGGGAGGGGGAGAGGGGAAAAGTATGGTCACCGATTCGCTTGACCGAGCTCAGAGTGACACGTAAATGTAAACAAAAGCGCCCCGTCGCTTCGTTGGGTCGCCTCAATGCGTCAGCTCAAAATTTCACGTGGGAAAAAAACAATACCAAACCGTGAATTTGAATTACATACCTCATATAAGGATAAACTAAAAATGCATTAATTTAATTACGGTCCATTCGATGGATCTGAAATTTTGATATGATGCATTGTTAGGTGACACAGGTCGGTGTGCCAAATGTCAGCCCGATCGCATCACGGGAAAAGGGTAATTTTTTACTTTTGTTTTTCCGCCCACCCAAGACAGACAGACAGAGATGACCGGCGGTGAAGTTAATATAAGGGATTTAATAAAACAAACCCTTAAAAACAAAGTTTTCTACTATAAATCCCTTATATTTTAGTCATAATTAAAAATTTTGATTATGTTTCAACGCCACAAATATTTACGGACTGACACCGAGTGATGTCCCCTGTCTTTTAACGGGGGCGGGGGGGTAGGTCGTGAGGGGGTGTCGGCACGACGGTCGACGTCTAAGCGTCAACTCAAACTCACGTAGAAAAAAACAATAACAAACCGTGAATTTGAATTACATACCTCATATAAGGATAAACTAAAAATGCATTAATTTAATTACGGTACGTAATTCACGGGAAGTGGGTCATTTTCGACTTTTGTTTTTCCGCCTGCCCGCCCATGAGATGATGAGATGACGACAGACAGACAGACAGAGACGGCCGCGAAGTTAATATAAGGGATTTTAAATAAAACAAACCCGTAAAAACAAAGTTTTTGACTATAAATCCCTTATATATGAGACATAACTAACAGTATTGATTATTTTCAAACATTTACAGACTGAATCTGTCTTAACTCAAATTTGCTTCATAACCCTAGGGGGGGAGGGGGGGAGGGAGGGGGAGAGGGGAAAAGTATGGTCACCGATTCGCTTGACCGAGCTCAGAGTGACACGTAAATGTAAACAAAAGCGCCCCGTCGCTTCGTTGGGTCGCCTCAATGCGTCAGCTCAAAATGTCACGTGGGAAAAAAACAATACCAAACCGTGAATTTGAATTACATACCTCATATAAGGATAAACTAAAAATGCATTAATTTAATTACGGTACGATCGATCGATCTGACATTTTGATACGCTGCATTGTTAGGTGACACGGGTCGGTGTGCCAAACTTTCAGCTCGATCTGATCACGGGAAGTGGGTCATTTTTGACTTTTGTTTTTCCGCCCGCCCGCCCAGCCCATGAGATGACGACAGAGACGGCCGCGAAGTTAATATTAGGGACCCGCCCGCCCAGCTCATGAGATGACGACAGAGACGGCCGCGAAGTTAATATAAGGGATTTAAAAGCTGAGAGTTATGGTCGTGTATTCTTGCCTACTAAAACTAGACTGGCAGTTGAAGTTTGAAACTTTTTTTTTGCGTACCTAAAAGAAGAGCATTACAATAATCAAGACAAGAGAGATCAAGGGCAAAGTCTGAGGTTTTTGTTGCACGAACTGTCAGGTAGTGACAGATTGAGCTGAACTTACGGAGGGCGGTGAAAGCAGACTTACATTTGTGATTATGTTTTCTTTATTTTCTTCTATTTTTTTGGTCAACAAGTTGTCAGAAATACTGTAGCCGAGATTCCTAGTTGATGATGTAACCCGTTAACCAGAACAAGCCACCCGCATAGAAGACGAAGATACAAAAGTACTGCGTAATTTAGTATTGTAATAGAGAAGCACACGGTCTTGTCATCATTCGGCTTTCTAAAATTAATCGGAGACTTGATCTCACCAATGTTTCCCTGCAAAGCCTGGACATTGGAGTAAATAAGAGAGCGTTGGTTTGAGTCTAAAAATGCGAATGATTAGCTCCTCTTGCAGTAAAAATTATATCAGTGGGTTATGTGTGAGAATAATTAAATTTTCAATTTTATCAGCCGAATAAAAAATATATTTTAAAAAAATTAAGAAACTAAGTTATATATAAGAAATAAAATAGCCTAAGTCACAGGTTAGAAGGATGGATCCGTAACGCTATGACGTCATTTTTTAGCTTATATTTAAGTATATATACAAGGCGCGCATCAGGAGGTGTGAAGATTCTAGAAGATTTTAAAAAAATGTCAAATGACGTCATAGTTTTAGCTTAATTAAATTGTAATTTTGAAAAAGAAGTCGATGTAAAAAGAGGATTTGAGTTTTCATAATTATGAAATACTTTGTGTACATTTCAGGAAGTTTAATATTTCGTATTTATCAAACAAGGATAAGTTACTTGGGTTTTTTACCCAAAATAATGTGGGCGCCTTAGGCGCCCTAAAATCCCTAGTTTGAAAATAATGCAGTTTACTTATCGTATCTGTATTTTCTTATGTCATGTATAAAAGTAGTTCATTCAATACTTACCTTATCGACTGTTATTGTTGGCCATATTTTGATGATTTAAAACTAAGAGTGATCTGACATTAAGTTTTAAATGTTGTTGCATTGCCACTAAAAATCTTATTTTAAAATTATGTATGTATCAATCTGACCAGTATACTGTGTCCAATAAGTACCCACTTTGCCACGCCTCTTGTGTTGAAGAGATAAACTGCACTGGAAGTTGAAAATAAAAGAAGATACGATGTAAAAGCGAGGTTTCTCAAAGACCAAAAAAAAATTATATAATTTTCTAAATTATCCTCTTTCCCCATTTCGCATTAGAATCGGGAATTCCCGCAGACATTGTTACTTAAACATAATAAAAACAAAAAATATGAACTATACAGCATTAGTTCTGAAGATTAATTTAGCGTAATACATTTATTTACAATGTAACTTATTGTCATCATTTTGTATCGAAATTTGTTTTCAAAAGTAATTATAAAGAATCACTTACAAATTAAGAATTATTTTGACAACTGTGGGAAAGTTAACTAAACGACAGAAAATCGACTCGCAAATAAATGAGCAGGAAAAGATGTCTATGACTATGACAGAGGCTCCTTCTTGGAGCGAACTTCCAGCCCCAGTCATCAACGCCATCTACCAGAACTTATCTGATGCCGACAAACTTTCTATGTCTATGGTAATGTAATAGGTATATGTAATTAAATCATAAAAACCAAGAAACAATTATTTTTTTAAATAATACTCAGTGTCGTTAATGACTAATATTCAAAATAGCCTCTCCATGTACAATGATTTAACTAATGATCTTTAGAAAAATGGCAAAAATGTGGCGGCTGAACTAGACAATTAAGGACCCGTAAAGCTTACATTTAATTGGGGACTTTCATGACAGTAGTGACAATTGGGATAACGGATCAGTTGAGAGTCGGAGAACAGAGCACGGCTTAGAGTGTAGGAGACGTTGACAGATTTGCTGGTGAAAGCAAAGAGAGCGGTGCGCTCCATATATGGTATTTTTGGCTGCTATTTTTTTTTCTATTTGAATTTTTTAAAATAGACAACTAAACCTAACCCAGACCCTAAAGAAACTAAATCTACAACCTCAATTACTTTTATGGATAAAATAATTGCACTTATTCCCTTTTCAAGTGTAAAAATACAATATTTCATTCCCGGAAGTACGCCTCTCTCGCTCTAAAAACAACAATGATAGCACCGTTCTCTTTGCTTTAGCCGATTTGCTGAGATGCTTGGTGACGAGTGGGCATAGACGTTATTGCATCATAGATGTAATGGATAAAAGAAAAGAGAACACATTGCACAAATTGTAGCTAGAGGATTAATATGCAAAAAGAGATAAGCAGAGAGAGGCAAGGAGACGGAGATCACATATTTGTTTACAACGTTTTTCTTGGTTATATACAAATGCAGAGGCGTCACTAGGGTTGGTGTCACCCTGTGTGGTAGCTCATGGTTTCAATACCTCGCGATTTACCCCACAGACCTCCACCGAGTCTGCCTGTGACAAATAACGAATTTACACTTTGGTGTCACCATGTGTGACGATAAAACCTGGTGCGGTGCGCACCTCCCGGCCCCCATCCCCCCTCACGCCCCCCTCACCCCCTCACGCCTCTTTACAAACGGCAGCGGTACAATCACTACAGAGACAATTTTGTTCGCTACAGCATATTTTACTTTTTCCTTCATTAGGCATGTAAAACCTGGAATGAAGGCTTGAACGACCCATCACTTTGGAGAGACAGAGTCTTTCAATTTGAAGGAAGCAATGATAGCCTTCTTTACAAGTTGGAGTATTATGGAACATCGCTTGTCGTTCACAGCTGTAGTGTATTTTTTTTATTACGCTCTTTCGATAACAATATTATATAAATTTTATTTAGTAGCATAATTTAGTATTCAATGTCGTCATTTTCTTACAGCTGTTATACCTTCTTATATTGATATCTTTTTTTTGGTCAATGAATTGTGGGTGCTAAAATTAATTTATTGTTTTGATCACACAATTTGTTTGTGAATATTTTATTTTATTTTTTAATTAACAACAATAGCCCCGCCCCCAC
The DNA here is from genome assembly GCA_944989445.1 of Ampullaceana balthica. Lineage (NCBI taxonomy): Eukaryota > Metazoa > Mollusca > Gastropoda > Lymnaeidae > Ampullaceana > Ampullaceana balthica. The sequence goes on from CALYLW010000855.1 coordinate 251,580, forward strand.
CCAACACCACATCATCATGGTCTTAGGTTTCTAACATGTTACTTACAAACATTGGCCTTAGTACGACAACATCATAGTCCTATGTTTCTAACATCTTACTTACAAATGTTGGTCTTAGTACGACATCATCATAGTCCTATGTTTCTAACATCTTACTTACAAATGTTGGTCTTAGTACGACATCATCCTAGTCCTATGTTTCTAACATCTTACTTACAAACATTGGTCTTAGTACGACATCATCATAGTCCTATGTTTCTAACATCTTACTTACAAATGTTGGTCTTAGTACGACATCATCATAGTCCTATGTTTCTAACATCTTACTTACAATCGTTGGTCTTAGTACGACATCATCATAGTCCTATGTTTCTAACATTTTACTTACAAATGTTGGTCTTAGTACGACATCATCATAGTCATATGTTTCTAACATCTTACTTACAAACGTTGGTCTTAGTACGACATCATCATAGTCCTATGTTTCTAACATCTCACTTACAAATGTTAGTCTTAGTACGACATCACCATAGTCCTATGTTTCTAACATCTTACTTACAAACGATGGTCTTAGTACGACATCATCATAGTCCTATGTTTCTAACATCTTACTTACAAACGTTGGTCTTAGTACGACATCATCATAGTCCTATGCTTCTAACATCGTATTTACAAAAGGTGTTCTTAATACCACGTCATCATAAGTCCGATGTTTATTCACTCTTTGTTTTGCCTCTCATTTACAAGCATTGACCTTATACCCCACCATCATAGTCTTAGGTTTATTAAATCTATTTTAAACTCTAAATCAGAACCATTGATCTTAAACCCCACCAACATAGTCTAATGTTTATTAACTCTATTTTAATTTTACTTACAAAGATTGGTCTTAAAACCACATCATCATAAACCCTTGTTTTTTTATCGCTTTTTGTTAGCTTTTACTTACTATCATGACATCATATTGCCATGTTTCAAAAATGTATTTAGAAACCTCAAGTCATCATGTTTTAGATTTCTAAATAGAACAAAAATATATGTATATAATTTTTTTTTAAAGCAAAGCTTGCCATTCGAATGGCACGAAGATTCTCAAGACATTTGAAAAAAGTGGACATTCACATCTTCCTGCCGTTCTATTCATCAAGTGAAAGTATCAAAGACTTGAACAAATTTTCAAAGCTCTTTGACGATTCTGAACTAAAGAAAATTGATATCATCTTTTTCGATGATCAACCGTTTAATAGCAAGAACGATTTGAATTTGAATGCTGAATTCTTGAAAGCTTTTATTATATTATTTGAGAACCAAAACTCAATAGAGGTAATATTTAATTTGTGTTGCTTATAATGCTAATTTTAGCTGTTTAAAATGTAAGAAATATGTTGAAGTTTCAGCATTTTAGTACATTCTTTATGTTTAAAAACATACTTTAAAAGTATTCTGTTTTTTTTTGTTAATAGTATGTATTCGTTGTATTATCAAATTAAATTTTCAATACCCTACTGTGGACATAAACTTTAAAAAAAAATTGTAATAAAGATGAGATGTCCAAGTTTTATTTATTAATGCACAACGATGTATTTGAAAATAAAAATTATGTTTATATTGAACAACTTGTTATAAGCCCATTTAAAAAAAAATTAAAATCATGTTGTTTTTTAGCAACTGTATATCTGTGGTAATTGCTTTAACTTACAAGAAGGAGTTCAACTTTTGAGGTGTTTGGCGGAGTCATGTGGGGAAAAACTGCAGAGGTTGATTTTGAAAGAGTTTTTGGCTTACAATTTTAAAACTGTCAGCCGCACATGAAATTAAGGTAGTTGCCTTGAAAGTTTTATTTTAATTTAAATGTATTACTTGTCTAGGACTCAATGATAACTAAGTGACGTGAGATGGCTGTTATTATGGTTGTTGAAAGATGCTACAATTTCGCAAAACATAGTTATACTTTTAATAACACATTTTTCAAGCTTTAAATAATAAATGTATGCCTCGACTATATCATAAATGCTTTATTATTTTCCAGGTGAATCTTTGTTTTCAATTCTAAAAATTGTAATTAGCTAAACTTTTCACTTTGTCTAGTACTTCTCTAATAATATAGTTTTATTTGTTTCTTCAATTCACGCCGATTCAAGTTTTTATTATAACCATTTCAGAAATTTTCAAATCTCACGGACGTTTCTTTGGACAGTGCATATTTTACTGATGATTTATTGTACGTTTGGAGCCGGATGTGCCCAAAGCTCAAAGTCATTACCATTTTGGTTTACCCCGAAGGTACGTTAAAATTAAGTATAAATATTTTCATATACCTTTACTATACTGAAGCAAATACATTTTTAGCTATATTATCAATATTTTTAAAATTACTATGCAATGCTTTCAATTTAAAATTAAGTCACTGGAAGCATACTAATTTTTTATGCGTTGCTGAAAATAAAATGGATTGACATGAGGTGCGACAAAACGGTACTTGCCTGAGAATTTGAATCTAGCAGATTTGTCTAGCGCTAAAGCAGAGAATAAAAAGTTGGACGAATCTATATATAACATTTTACTGTAGATACTTGAAAATAATAATTGGAGCTAACATTTAACTTTCACTCCATTAATACATTTTGATGAGTAATGTAAAGTTGTTTCATTTTGGCTGAAAAATACCTTTATATTTTTGTGTAAATGGTATGGATTTGTTGTATTCTCAAATTAATATTTTTAGTACCATAATGTGGAAAAAGAAACTTTGAATATTTTATTATAAAGATGCCCTTTTCTCAGTTAATTTTTTGATACAGATTAAAGAGATTAAAAGCAGGTTTTGTAAAAAAGAATGTAAAATAGGAGATTTAATTGACAATTTTTCGAGTTATTAATGAAATTCCTAGTGGACTTATAAATGTGTATATTAATTACGTGAGTGTTACATACAATGTATCATACAAAAGATTGGAATTGTTCATAAAATTAGTTTTTGTTAACAATTGTTTAGTCGACGACCTTAAACTTGAAATATGCTTAACATTTTTCTAATCAACGTGTAAAGGATTTGTAGAAATTTGTTAGTTATATGTCATTAGATTTGTAGACATTTGTTAGTTATATGTCATTAGATTTGTAGACATTTGTTAGTTATATGTCATTAGATTTGTAGACATTTGTTAGTTATATGTCATTAGATTTGTAGACATTTGTTAGTTATATGTCATTAGATTTGTAGACATTTGTTAGTTATATGTCATTAGATTTGTAGACATTTGTTAGTTATATGTCATTAGATTTGTAGACATTTGTTAGTTATATGTCATTAGATTTGTTGACATTTGTTAGTTATATGTCATTAGATTTGAGTAAAACTTTTTAGTGGAAAGATAATTATTTTAATGTTATAAGGACAATTAATCTTTTAGAGCGATTACTTACAATTAGGTCGCGGTGGTCGAGTGGCAGCGCGCTCGACTGGCGTACCGATGGTCACGTGTTCGAAGCCATGTGAAGGCAAGGTTTGTCTTCCCGGGGTCTAGGGCGTCATTGAGTCACCCAGCTCTGAACGGGTTCTTAACACTAGTTAGGCGGCTGGGTAATGCGTGGTACCCTCATAGCCGTGGCCTGTAAACGCTACATATCGTGCCGCCTAGCTGAGCATGTACGTGCCATTAAACAAGACAAACAATGTCCTGTCTCCCGACACTTCAATGGACGTGACCACATGGGCGTCGATGACATGTCTGTCACCGCCTTGGTTTCCTGTACAAACACACCCGGCCGGGTCAATCTGGAGAATAGACTAATCCACGAGTATGGGACTCTTACACCACACGGGATCAATGTTGTGTTCGCACTGACAAGCTGATTGATTGGCCACACCCACCCTATCCTTTCCTATATAAGCTCTTACTTTTCTCTTCTTTCTTTATCCCTACTGGACTGCTTGGATTTCACCGCAGCTAAGTGTTTTTTCTATTATTATTCCGTGTTTTTCTTTTCATGTGTGTACTATTTGTCCGTTGAGGAAGGCTCTTTTCCGAAACGTTCGCTGTTGTGTTACGTCTTGTCAGGCCTACTAATACCCTGTTTTTTTATATCATAAATTTACTTAAACGCTACATCACTTGCCGTCATGATCCGTGGAAGCAATTCCATAGAAGGAGCCTCAGTCTGTACAGTAACAGTGGAGTTGCCTGCTCAGTGTTTGTAACGGGAAAGTTTGTGACAATTCATATAAGATATTCTCACGGTTTGTTTTGTAAACCTACTTTTATTGCTCATCAGAATTTTGATTTCTTTTGTTTATCTTTCACATCAACACTCAATACCGGATGTGTTTTACAACGATTTATTTTTAAGTTTTACGTAATTTCACAACGACGTGGAGCAACAAAACAAACCAGCCAGGATTAAAGGTTTTCATTGTGAGGCAATACTAATCAAGTCATTTATTTACAACCATGTCTATTTCAGATTATGTTTTAAGTCGGGAAGCCTGGCAGACCCTTGTAAACACACACCCAGAACTGAAGGTTCATATGGCGGTCCATGGCCAAGCAATGTTAAGTCTTCCTATTTTGTCCCCTGTTTTACCTCTGGCGTCTTTAACGTGGGAAGGATGTCTTTACTTCAAGGCTGAGTCGGAGGTAGGACTAAAGCTCAACTGTAATAGTTTTAAAATAAAACAAACCCGTAAAAACAAATTTTTTGACTATAAATCCCTTATATCTAAGACATAACTAAAATTATTGATTATGTTCCAACGTGACAAACATTTACAGCCTGAAACTGATTGAATTAAACCTGGCTAAAACACGAGATGTTGTCACCGATGGCTGGCGTGAAGTCAAGTGACCCGTAAAATGTAAACAATAGCGACTCCTACATATAGCGTTTATATAGATAAACTAAAAATGAATTAATTTAATTACGGTACATTCAATTGATCTGATTTTGATTCGATGCATTGTTAGGTGCCACGGGTCTGTGTGCCAAGTTTCAGCTCGAGGGCTTTATGGGAAGTGAGTCATTTTTGACTTTTGTTTTTCTGCCCGACCAACGACGAAAGAAAGAGAGAGAGACGGTGGTGAAGTTAATATAAGGGATTAAATAAAAAGAATTATTCTTGATCTTGTTCATTTTGTTAAAAAAATAAAGATGGAAGTACGCGTACGAGATAATTAAAAAAATTATTTCATCTAAAAATTTAAATTAAAAGGGATGGAAACGCATATTGGTTTGATGCAATATTCTTCATTAAAATGCGATACAGTAATATATCAAAACAGAAAATGCACAATTCAAATACAAATTAATTTATTTTCAATCCGTTACTACATTTGGAATACAGTTTAAAAAAAAGAATTATAATTGATTAATTAATTTTTTTTTGGAAGGGGAAGGATTTTAATTTTTCAAAATTAAGTTAGAAACATATTAAGTTGAAAATAGGGCTGGTACTAATGCCAAAAAATATTCGATTAATCGTGAAAAAAACGTAAACGACTAATTGATTAATTTCGATAAATTTTAACCTCTATATAGATCCCAATATTTGTATGTGATCTGCCACTATACATGACTTAAATTTAGAGTTGACTTAAAAATGTACACAAGTGTGACTGTAGCACTGATGCAAGTGATTTTTTAACATTAAAAAAAGCATAGAGAGTTAGTTTAATTAAACAACTTTTACATCATTGACATATAAAATTGGGAAAACCATGCAGAGGATAGGTTCACGTGGCGGGATATAGTGAAAAAATCGTCACTAAGAGCAGAGGAGCAAACCAAGACGGAAGCAGTTGAGACAAAGAGCGAGGAGGAAGGCCCGGCAACACTGTCCCACCGCATTCGTGTGTGTGTGACACGCAGAAGTTGTACAGTAACAGTGGAGTTGCCTGCTCAGTCTGTACAGTAACAGTGGAGTTGCCTGCTCAGTCTATACAGTAACAGTGGAGTTGCCTGCTCAGTCTATACAGTAACAGTGGAGTTGCCTGCTCAGTGTTTGTAACGGGATAGTTTGTGACAATTCATATAATATATTCTCACGGCTTGTTTTGTAAACCTACTTTTATTGCTCATCAGAATTTTGATTTCTTTTGTTTATCTTTCACATCAACACTCAATACCGGATGTGTTTTACAACGATTTATTTTTAAGTGTTACGTAATTTCCATACGACAAGGAGCAAAAAAAAACCAGCCAGGATTAAAGGTTTTCGTTGTGAGGCAATACTAACAAGTCCTTTATTTACAACCATGTCTATTTCAGATTATGTTTTAAGTCGGGAAGCCTGGCAGACCCTTGTAAACACACACCCAGAACTGAAGGTTCATATGGCGGTCCATGGCCAAGCAATGTTAAGTCTTCCTATTTTGTCCCCTGTTTTACCTCTGGCGTCTTTAACGTGGGAAGGATGTCTTTACTTCAAGGCTGAGTCGGAGGTAGGACTAAAGCTCAACTGTAATAGTTTTAAAATAAAACAAACCCGTAAAAACAAATTTTTTGACTATAAATCCCTTATATCTAAGACATAACTAAAATTATTGATTATGTTCCAACGTGACAAACATTTACAGCCTGAAACTGATTGAATTAAACCTGGCTAAAACACGAGATGTTGTCACCGATGGCTGGCGTGAAGTCAAGTGACCCGTAAAATGTAAACAATAGCGACTCCTACATATAGCGTTTATATAGATAAACTAAAAATGAATTAATTTAATTACGGTACATTCAATTGATCTGATTTTGATTCGATGCATTGTTAGGTGCCACGGGTCTGTGTGCCAAGTTTCAGCTCGAGGGCTTTACGGGAAGTGAGTCATTTTTGACTTTTGTTTTTCTGCCCGACCAACGACGAAAGAAAGAGAGAGAGACGGTGGTGAAGTTAATATAAGGGATTAAATAAAAAGAATTATTCTTGATCTTGTTCATTTTGTTAAAAAAATAAAGATGGAAGTACGCGTACGAGATAATTAAAAAAATTATTTCATCTAAAAATTTAAATTAAAAGGGATGGAAACGCATATTGGTTTGATGCAATATTCTTTATTAAAATGCGATACAGTAATATATCAAAACAGAAAATGCACAATTCAAATAACTCAATATATGACAAATTAATTTATTTTCAATCCTTTACTACATTTGGAATACAGTTTAAAAAAAAGAATTATAATTGATTAATTAATTTTTTTTTGGAAGGGGAAGGATTTTAATTTTTCAAAATTAAGTTAGAAACATATTAAGTTGAAAATAGGGCTGGTACTAATGCCAAAAAATATTCGATTAATCGTGAAAAAAACGTAAACGATTAATTGATTAATTTCGATAAATTTTAACCTCTATATAGATCCCAATATTTGTATGTGATCTGCCACTATACATGACTTAAATTTAGAGTTGACTTAAAAATGTACACAAGTGTGACTGTAGCACTGATGCAAGTGATTTTTTAACATTAAAAAAAAGCATAGAGAGTTAGTTTAATTAAACAACTTTTACATCATTGACATATAAAATTGGGAAAACCATGCAGAGGATAGGTTCACGTGGCGGGATATAGTGAAAAAATTGTCACTAAGAGCAGAGGAGCAAACCAAGACGGAAGCAGTTGAGACAAAGAGCGAGGAGGAAGGCCCGGCAACACTGTCCCACCGCATTCGTGTGTGTGTGACACGCAGAAGAGACTGCCACTAGAGGATTGGTCTCATAAGCCGCACCAAGAGCTGCGTACAATAAAGATAAATCTATTATCTTTCATAGACGGACAGATGCAATACCATACAAAAATTATACATTATACTGCTGAATGCCAGTCACTTTATAGTAAGCAAGTAGGCACAACTTTAGCCAGTCACACAGACAAACCAGAGCGTTTACATTTTCTGGAAGCAGACTTTTTCGCATTTTATTGACGATGTATCCTGAAGAACTAAACAGTCTATCGCACTGAAAAGATGTTGCCGGTGCACATAGAATTCTTGGCACCAAACTTATTAAGACAGGAAAACGACGGTTAATAAGTGTCCACCACATGAGAGGATCCATTTGCTTCTGGAACGGTTGTTTCTTCTTGGTATCGCGTTATCTCGGCCTGTGTACTACGTCAGCTCGGCATGTGTATCACGTCAGCTCGGCCTGTGTACCGCGTCAGCTCGACATGTGCAACGTTCACCGCATCTGATTTGTCTGATTTAATTGCCATCCAAAGTTATCTTAAAAATAAAATATTTGCTCAACTTTCTGCTTAAAGGCTTAACTTTAACAGTGTTGTCCTTAGCCGTCATGTTTGTTTACTTCTGCATGTTCAAATAACTAATAATAATTCTCGGGAAAAGTATGTAAGTAAAAAAATATAAATTAATAAAAAAATTGAAAAAAATCCTGGAAATATTTTCTTAAATTGTAATCGATCAAATTAATTTTAATCGGTTAAAATTCTTAATGCTCAATCAATTATTTAATCGTTAATTTCCGCATCGCTAATTAAAATATAAACTTGTATTATTTAAATCACGAAAACGAGCGAATCATAGGTTATTTTATTTTAAATGTTTTGGATAATCTTCTACATTTTTTTTAAATTACACATTTACATTTTATTTAAACTTTTACACCCACACTCTTTTAAGTGTCGCATTGCCTTGAATAAACATGTTAGTCTCGTGTACGTCACATTAAAAAGGAAATATTTGCTTTTCTTTAGCAATAAAGGTATTATATTTTTAAAATTTATTAAGACATGCATTCCCATATTTTAAAGATATACCTCTTTTTACCACGTTTTTATTAACTTGCTTTCGTGTCTGTCTGTTTGTCTGTCAGCAATTTTTGAAATTTGCCAACGTAAAATTAAACCATTTCTGATGGTCATAGAGAGCTCAAAATTTTACCACAGATAGATCTTGTATGACAACATATAATATCAACATTTCAAATCGATCGAATGTAAAGTAATGAAATCAATGCATTTTCTAGTTTATCTCAATATTAGCATCTGTATCGGACTGCCCTTGTTAGATTTCACGTGCCGAGTTCACCCTGTGACCCAATCGCCATGGTATTAAAACTTTGGGTGGGTGCTGATGAGGTTTTTGGTACAAAAAAATAGAGGTAAAAAAGTTTTTAAAAAACGCGTTTTTATTAGTGGACTAAAAAGAAGAAAATAGCTTAAAACTTATACGTTCAAGTACTATGATTTAATATGACTAAAAACGTGAGGCGTGCGCTTATGAGGTTTTACATGTGCAGTTCCTCATTCTTTCACTTATAGATCTCGCTTTTGTCTTCTAAATGATAAATCTTTAATTTTTCTTACCAAACACCCGCCCAACGTTTTTAGTCATTTGGAATGCAAGGACTTCACCTTACAAGTTTTAAATTGTTTTCCCCCTTTTAGTCCACTTATAAAAACGTGGTTTTTTAAAATCCTTTTTACCTCCAATTATTTAAATAATTGCTTCTCCAAGAAGGATTTTTTTCATTTAAGAATATAACTTTTTTCAAAGTTAGATATAAAAGTATTTAGCCTTTTAAATTGTACAATTTTTACACGCTTTTTTCCTCTACCATACAATTCTGTCAACCTATTGCTTGAGGTTACATCATGTCGCAGTGATCTTCACTTGATTTCTTCGACAAATCTTTGCCAAGTTAACTAATGCTAGTAATAAACACAATATGCTACATAGACTGAAAGCTAATATGGAAAACCTCTGTCAAATTAAACACTGATCAGACCCGAAGCCTCTTGAAGTTAAACGTAATACACTTACCAAAGCTGCCTTAAAGAAAACAATTACAAGTCATGTGGTTGCAACTGTGCCAGATTCATACTCGATTTAACCTCTGAAAGTTAAATTAGTAGTCTTAAATTTTGAACATTCCATCTATAACTTTGAAAAACAATATTCTATGGACACAACGTTTTAAATTTTGGACATTCCATCAATAACTTTTAAAAACAATATTCTATGGGCACAACGTTTTAAATGTTGAACATTCCATCAATAACTTTTAAAAACAATATTCTATGGACACAACGTTTTAAATTTTGGACATTCCATCAATAACTTTTAAAAACAATATTCTATGGACACAACGTTTTAAATGTTGAACATTCCATCAATAACTTTTAAAAACAATATTCTATGGACACAACGTTTTAAATGTTGAACATTCCATCAATAACTTTTAAAAACAATATTCTATGGACACAACGTTTTAAATGTTGAACATTCCATCAATAACTTTTAAAAACAATATTCTATGGACACAACGTTTTAAATGTTGAACATTCCATCAATAACTTTTAAAAACAATATTCTATGGGCACAACGTTTTAAATTTTGAACATTCCATCAATAACTTTTAAAAACAATATTCTATGGGCACAACGTTTTAAATGTTGAACATTCCATCAATAACTTTTAAAAACAATATTCTATGGACACAACGTTTTAAATGTTGAACATTCCATCAATAACTTTTAAAAACAATATTCTATGGACACAACGTTTTAAATGTTGAACATTCCATCAATAACTTTTAAAAACAATATTCTATGGACACAACGTTTTAAATGTTGAACATTCCATCAATAACTTTTAAAAACAATATTCTATGGACACAACGTTTTAAATGTTGAACATTCCATCAATAACTTTTAAAAACAATATTCTATGGACACAACGTTTTAAATGTTGAACATTCCATCAATAACTTTTAAAAACAATATTCTATGGACACAACGTTTTAAATGTTGAACATTCCATCAATAACTTTTAAAAACAATATTCTATCGACACAACGTTTTAAATGTTGAACATTCCATCAATAACTTTTAAAAACAATATTCTATGGACACAACGTTTTAAATGTTGAACATTCCATCAATAACTTTTAAAAACAATATTCTATGGGCCCAACGTTTTAAATGTTGAACATTCCATCAATAACTTTTAAAAACAATATTCTATGGACACAACGTTTTAAATGTTGAACATTCCATCAATAACTTTTAAAAACAATATTCTATGGACACAACGTTTTAAATGTTGAACATTCCATCAATAACTTTTAAAAACAATATTCTATGGGCCCAACGTTTTAAATGTTGAACATTCCATCAATAACTTTTAAAAACAATATTCTATGGACACAACGTTTTAAATGTTGAACATTCCATCAATAACTTTTAAAAACAATATTCTATGGGCCCAACGTTTTAAATGTTGAACATTCCATCAATAACTTTTAAAAACAATATTCTATGGACACAACGTTTTAAATGTTGAACATTCCATCAATAACTTTTAAAAACAATATTCTATGGACACAACGTTTTAAATGTTGAACATTCCATCAATAACTTTTAAAAACAATATTCTATGGACCCAACGTTTTAAATGTTGAACATTCCATCAATAACTTTTAAAAACAATATTCTATGGACACAACGTTTTAAATGTTGAACATTCCATCAATAACTTTTAAAAACAATATTCTATGGACCCAACGTTTTAAATGTTGAACATTCCATCAATAACTTTTAAAAACAATATTCTATGGACACAACGTTTTATTTCATACAGATAAATGATTTCTACGAGAGAATAAATTGTTTCTTCTTTTTCCTGAATCATTTTGTAAATATTTAGAGAACACATATTTCAATGGCTAAATTAAAAATTTCAATGTACACATATATAAATATTATGAAAATAAACATAAACTTTTGTCCGTTTCTATGTAAACAGCTTCCTTCAACATCTGGCCTACTACAAAAAAACACTTGAGAGACTGTGCGTATTATTTACAGTAAAATTCGGAGATCCTAATCATACTGTGGTGTTGAACATTTTCTCTAAATTCAGCATGCTGTAAGTTCATTTTTATTTACCTTTTTAATGGTCAGCATTATACAGACATTGCATGTACCACAATTAATGTTATGCTCTTTGAAGAGTTAATTAAAAATGCTACGGCACAAACAAATTGCTGATTTCTTCAGCTATTTCAATTGTGTAAGAAAATGTGGTCTTGGGGGTGTAAAGTGCGTAGCCAGTATATTTCCAAAATTTCAAGGGACTAAAAATCGAAATGAAAAATTAAACAGCATCAACCTTACAAAAAAGTAATTATACGTTATTCCGAATTAACTCTCGTAAATAAAGTTTAAATGCCGTTTCGAAGGCGATAAAGTCATCTAGAAAAGGAAAAAAAAGACGCGATATAAACTAAAATTGACTTGTTTTTAAATCCCTTATATTAACCTCACCATCTTGTCTCCCTGTCGTGCTTGGTTTCGAGGAACAAAAAGTAAAAAAAAACAATGACCCATTTCCCTTGATGCTATCAAGCTGACATATTAAACATATACTTTTGTCATTTAATAATGTAGGCTATCAAAATTTCAGATCGACCTAATGAACCTGTAAAAGGTTTACTTTAATATGTAGCTTGTAGTCGTTCTCTCAATACAAAACCTTGTACACAATAATCCTCTGAAGAACTTGTTTCAATAAAACAACTTTAATATGTATATTTTGTACATCACATATAATTTGAGGTTATTCAACGTGGAATACACAGACACACATCTGCCATGACACCAGAAAGCTCTAACACTGATCCTCCAACCTCTTTAGCCAATGGGAAGGACTCTCTCTTCCTGCACTTTCACTCACGTGACCTCTCCGTCATCCATCATGTGATTCACACGTGACAGTACCGTCATTAAATTAATTAATTTTTAGTTCATCTCTATGTATCTCTTTGTAACATGTAATTGTATGTGCTAGACTGTCGCGCTATATTGTCGTATAATATTGAACAAGCTGTAATGTTTTTTCCTGTCGCGCGATGCGGTGCGTATTATATTAAACACACTTTCATAATATTTCCCGATCTGTAAATGTTTAAGATAGTCTGTTGCGCGGTGTGTATTATATTGAACATAATCAATACCTTTATGTCTCATAAATAAGGGATTTATAGTAAAAAACGTTGTTTTTAACTGGATTTTTAAAATTATTAAAATAAAGCTTCATAAAATGAAAATTTGTAAAATCTTGAACAGAAAATATAGGTTTAATGTTAGTTTACTTGAAACTCTTGAAAATATATATCAAATCTCTCTAACACTTGTACGTAAGAAAATGTTATTTGTTCTATACAGTATTGCCTAGAAAGATGGTAGTAAATTTAAAAAGTAAATAAGGTTACATTTAAATGTATTTTACACGCTTTTATTTCTAACAAAAACACACTTGGCCCTTTTCATTCGCAACAAAAAATTGAATTTCTGACTAGGCTGGATGAGGTGAACATACACAATTAAAAAAATAAATAATTTTGCTGTTGTGCGAAATATTTATTTTCATGTTATTGGTTAAATTAATGTTCAAAATAATTTAAAACACGTTTAAAACTTATTATTATATAACTTGTGATTTTAGAGTCAAATATTCAAAATAAGTATTTAATTTTTAAAATGTTATTTGGAAGAAATGTTTACATAATTTTTTAATAATTTTTTTAGACCCCCACACTTACATTTAAGAAATCCGAAGGTCGTTCAAAGATTTGGATAATCCAATCTGGAAATGAATATTGAAGTAGAAACTTGGTTGCTTTCTTTCTACTCTCGAATGCAATGTGGTAATAAAGGTCGATTAAAGGGGAAAAAAAGAAAGAAAAAAAAACAACCTGATTCATTTCATTCATATTTAAGTAGCTCGATATTAGTTATTTTTAGACTTGAATATGTGTATATAACATGTTCACTAACATTACTATGTGTTGTTACTAAATTTACTGACATATTGTTGTTAACATATTGAGACAAGGCCTTATTTTGTTACTAAACTATCTAATTTATATCATATAAGAAATAAAGACAACGTATGGCAAAGTTACTTAAAATCGTATAACAACATACAGTCAGCTCATTACTTCAGTAACAACACGCAGACGTGTCACTTATTATAGTAACAACACACAGTCGTGTCACTTATTATAGTAGCAACAGACATTTTTTTTCAAATATTGTGCCCATCATTATCAAACAACAGGTCCATCGAGTAGTTGTTTATCTTTATATATAATTACATCTTGCTGCTACATTCGCTCTCCAACATTCTGGGAATTACGGCTCTCAAGTCTCATGCCCACCACTCCTGTAGATTGGTGTAAGTGTGTCTTCATACCCTCAGATTTACATGTAGATTGGTGTAAGTGTGTCTTCATACCCTCAGATTTACATGTAGATTGGTGTAAGTGTGTCTTCATACTCTCAGATTTACATGTAGATTGGTGTAAGTGTGTCTTCATACTCTCAGATTTACATGTAGATTGGTGTAAGTGTGTCTTCATACCCTCAGATTTACATGTAGATTGGTGTAAGTGTGTCTTCATACTCTCAGATTTACATGTAGATTGGTGTAAGTGTGTCTTCATACCCTCAGATTTACATGTAGATTGGTGTAAGTGTGTCTTTATAGCCTCAGAGTTACATGTAGATTGGTGTAAGTGTGTCTTCATACCCTCAGATTTACATGTAGATTGGTGTAAGTGTGTCTTCATACCCTCAGATTTACATGTAGATTGGTGTAAGTGTGTCTTCATACTCTCAGATTTACATGTAGATTGGGGTAAGTGTGTCTTCATACCCTCAGATTTACATGTAGATTGGTGTAAGTGTGTCTTCACACCCTCATATTTACATGTAGATTGGTGTAAGTGTGTCTTCATACCCTCAGATGTACATGTAGATTGGTGTAAGTGTGTCTTCATACCTCAGATTTACATGTAGAATGGTGTAAGTGTGTCTTCATACTCTCAGATTTACATGTAGATTGGCGTAAGTGTGTCTTCATACCCTCAGATTTACATGTAGATTGGTGTAAGTGTGTCTTCATACCCTCAGATTTACATTTAGATTGGTGTAAGTGTGTCTTCATACCCTCAGATTAACATGTATATTGGTGTAAGTGTGTCTTCATACCCTCAGATTTACATGTAGATTGGTGTAAGTGTGTCTTCATACCCTCAGATTTACATGTAGATTGGTGTAAGTGTGTCTTCATACCCTCAGATTTGCATGTAGATTGGTGTAAGTGTATCTTCATACGCTCAGATTTACATGTAGATTGGTGTAAGTGTGTCTTCATACCCTCAGATTTACATGTAGATTGGTGTAAGTGTGTCTTCATACCCTCAGATTTACATGTAGATTGGTGTAAGTGTGTCTTCATACCCTCAGATTTACATGTAGATTGGTGTAAGTGTGTCTTCATACCCTCAGATTTACATGTAGATTTGTGTAAGTGTGTCTTCATACCCTTAGATTTACATGTATATTGGTGTAAGTGTGTCTTCATACCCTAAGATTTACATGTAGATTGGTGTAAGTGTGTCTTCATACCCTCAGATTTACATGTAGATTGGTGTAAGTGTGTCTTCATACCCTCAGATTTACATGTAGATTGGTGTAAGTGTGTCTTTATAGCCTCAGAGTTACATGTAGATTGGTGTAAGTGTGTCTTCATACCCTCAGATTTACATGTAGATTGGTGTAAGTGTGTCTTCATACCCTCAGATTTACATGTAGATTGGTGTAAGTGTGTCTTCATACCCTCAGATTTACATGTAGATTGGTGTAAGTTTGTCTTCATACCCTCAGATTTACATGTAGATTGGTGTAAGTGTGTCTTCATACCCTCAGATTTACATGTAGATTGGTGTAAGTGTGTCTTCATACCCTCAGATTTACATGTAGATTGGTGTAAGTGTGTCTTCATACCCTCAGATTTACTTGTAGATTGGTGTAAGTGTGTCTTCATACCCTCAGATTTACATGTAGATTGGTGTAGTGTGTCTTCATACTCTCAGATTTAAAGTCCTAAATAATGTTCTCCTTATAAAGCTCCAAAAAAACTTATTTCTTCCAAGCGTTTAGGCCGTTGCTCATAAAAATGTAACTTCTTTCAGTATCAGTCCCTGGTCCCCTTAAATCTACTCGTCCGATCTTTACTTCGTTTCGACTTCTCTTACACACTAAAAGTTACACGTCTATTAAGTTCAGTCACTGGTCACGCTTGTCTTCTTTTAACCTTACCTCAGTTGCTCTACGCTCCACCCAGCACATCCTCTCAAATATTACACAAATGTTCTCCAAAATAATTCGTGCTTACAAAACAATTTCGACACGATATTTTATAACAGCTGTAAGTTATAGGTAATTGGTCTTGAGTAATTAAGGTATTCAGTACTCATTTAAATATGGATTAACAATGACGCATTTTTGAGTTCAACCAAACAACTAAAATCTTACATTCCTAAACTATCATTATCCTCAACCAACACTTGTATGACAAAACTATTGTTGCCTTCAGAACGAGTGTCGTTAACAGTGTGTCAATGTGTGACAGATATATCGCAGTTCAGCTTCCATTCACAAAGGTGACATATTAAAACAATTAAATTTAAACATTGCATTTAATCATGTACATTCTGCGACAAGATTTCTGTTAACCATAGGTAGGAAGTACAAAAGAGCAATGTCAGTTTAAGATGTAATCTAGAAGTGAAAACAATAGTTGAAAATATAAACATTAAGAAATGAATGAATAAGGTTGATTAGTAGTTGGTGAAGTATTTTTGAAACGTTGATGACGCTAAACCTCAAAAGACCTTTCATTTTATTTTATGAAATTTAATAAAAAGACGCAGTCAGTAAATATTTTCTTAAATCTTTCTATCATTTGCCAGAGAGTCAAACACCTTCCAAATTTGGTACTGATCTAAAAGAAACTTATTTTAAAATATACTGCTCGATTTGTGGATAAGACTAATTTCTATTTATTATCATTTGTTATCATATTGCTCTAAAGTAACTATCTTTTCATTCATTTTTTTTCTTTAAAAGTCGTTGAATAAATGATCATGTCCATTTGAAATTGTGTCATCATGTAATCTCTTTTAAGACGATGTAATTGCTTTACACAAATATTGTATACACAATTTCTAACATTTTAAATTTATTTAGATCATTAATAAAACAAAATATAGGAATAAATTCGCAATTTCTTTTATTAGTTTCTTTTTTTAAAAGAGATGTTACAATATTTGTCGTTTAAAAATATGTAGTAATAATAGGCGGCTGGATAGCGAAGTCAATAGTGCGCTAAACCTCACAAGCTGAGGGGGCATAGGATCGATCCCACGTTAAAGCCACTATAAAAATGTTGATGAATGACTAACGCTAAGAAAGTCCTCCTCTGACCTGCAGAGGGATGGGCGCCGCCAGGTCTATCAAGCCCGAGACTACGGGTTATAACGACCATGTTACCAAAAAAAACAACAATAAAAAGTAAGAATAACTTATAATTTAAAGTACATGATAAACAAGAGAAGGGTGTTATCAAATCATTAAATTAAAGCTTTTTTCGTGGCCTAATACACACGTTAAACGTTTTCGGCTAAGGCATTTAAATACAATTAAGAATAAATAAATACTGATTTAACAACTGCGTAATGGAAGACGAGAGCCTAATAGTTATTACTGTTTCCAAAGTTTAACAAGTTCCTATAATAAAAATAATTTGTTTTGGAGAAGGGAGTCGTTGACAGAGGCGATAATGATCTCAAGTATTACATATATCCCGATATGTTTAGCATTACACGGAATCAAATCAGACGGGTTACCTTAACATGCTATTCTTTAGGGAAATTAAACTTTAAAAAAAATCCTTGTTGAACTTAACACAAGCAACATATAAATTCTAATAGATGCATCTAATTTTAGTGTACAGAATATATATGATTTTATTCATTGTTTTCAATTATATTTGTTGCTAAATAAATAACATGAGTAAAACAGTAGCTCGTCAAGCGGAGCATGTTAACTCCCACCTTCTATTATTACCTCCCCTCTTAAAGCTCTATGTAGTCATCACTCTTTGAGAGGCGGCAGCCCGTGAAAAGCCCAAACTGTTACTTCACCTTTGAAAGTTTTTGAATGCATGTATTTCATTAAATGGGGCGTTTACACGTATCACAGCGTTGATTTCTCAGGTTGTCAATGTGTGACAGATGTGATTTTTGGCTTGTAGTTACACTGGCTATAGGACCTCCGTGGCTCACTCTCCGAGGAAAGTACTTTCAAGCTTGGGGTCCTATCTGACTGGAGTCATTTCACAACTAATGATAACTACCAACTCCATGCTCCTACGAGCCATATGTCCCATGAAATGAATGTAATATGCTGGACTGTATTTCTTAAGTTCTCAGCACACTCCTCTATGGCAGCGAGTGCTGGACGACCTATGCCAAAAAAACAAAGCCACTCAACAGCTTTCACTTACGATGCCTGTGCAGGATTCTGCACATCAAGTGGCAGGACAAGATCACGATTGTCGAGGTACTCAGAAGGAGTCATATGCTGAGCATGCACTCAATCCTGAGTGAGAGGCGCCTGCGGTGGTTGGGACATGTCCGCAGGATGAGCTTGGAACGCATTCCAAGAGCCTTGCTTTACGGCGAGCTGGCATCTGGTATGCGGAAAAGAGGACGCCCCTGCTTGCGCTTTAAGGATGTCTGCAAGAAAGACATGAATCTAGCGCAGATTGACCATAAAACGTGGGAGACAATTGCTGTGGAGCGCACCTCCTGGCGGGCAAAAGTGCGCGAGGGCATTCAAGTCGCGGAAGCTTCACTCACAGCCAGGAGCGAGAGAAAGGGGCCAGGAGAAAGGGGAAGGGGGGGGAAGAGGAGCAGGAGGAAACGCCATCATCCCATGAGGATGGACGGATGCCATAGATAGAGATAGATAGATTGCTTAAGTGTCTGTGAAATACCCTTGTGAAGTTGGTAATTTATTTGTGTATACTTTACTAACTACTGCCAGCTCATGGTGTCACACTATGACCGATTTCAGTTCTCTTGTTGTCTCAATGCCATTATATTTATATATATTATATATATATATATATACTTTTATAATTATGTGAATGAGATCTGTATGGGTGATGGGATGAGTGTTTTAGGGATGACATTTTGTTTGTGATATGTGCATGGGGACTGGATGTGTATATTGCTCACCGTGACAAGCACACGGTGGGTGAGGTGACAGGCGCGCTCTGCTGGCATGCCGAGAGTCGCGGGTTCGTGACTCTACGAAGGCAGGGATTTGTTCCAGTGGCTTCGATTGTGTCCCCGAGTCCAGCCAGATTTGTCATTAATTTAGATTTAAAAAGGATTGCTAGGGCATCGTGGCGCACTATCAAATTCGTATGATGTGGCTGAGAACGCAACTTCACTTACCAACGGGGCGGGCTTTGTCTAAGAAGGTAATGTGCAGTAAACTTCTGTATATAATGTTATATATTAAAAAAAATTTTTTCTAATATTGAAATGTGCATCTTGCTGCACCTCTGTAGTATTCTATGCCCTGTAGAAATAGTAGCAGGAATAGTGTCTCCAAATGGGGCACCAAACATCTCGCTGAGATGTGTAAGAGTTTCCCTGTAGCCAGCCAAACATGTTAGGAAGCTGGTCATCTGAGAACATGAAAATTATTGAGCTTAACACAAGCTAAACATACATTCTTATAGACACATCTATTTTTAGTGTACACAATATATGATTATATTCTTGGTTTTCAATTATAGCAGTCGCTGACTAATATAAGTAAAACAGTAGCTCGTCAAGGGGAATATATTAACTCCCATCCCCTTTTCTTACCTTCCCTCTTAAAGTCCTAAGGGGCCGTCCATAAAGTACGTCACGCTCCAGACGGAGGGGTGTAAGCGAGTGTGACAGTTTTTGAAAGGGGGAGGGGGGTTACAGCCATGTGTGACGTCACGGTGTTTTATATTAAATTTTAATTATTTTGTTCCTTAAAATTTTTTTTCGAAAGTGTTACGTACTTTAAGGGGAGGCAGGGTCCAAGATTTGTGACAGTTTTTGACAGGGGAGAGGGGGTGGAGTTACAAATGGTCAAAAATAGTGTGACGTACAGTATGGACGGACCCTAAGTGGTCTCCACTACTTGCAAAGCCGCAGCCCAGGAAAAGTCCTGTTATTTCGCCGTTGAAAATAGTTTTTGAAAAAATGTATGTGAATAAATTTGGCGTTTTACACATATTACAGTGTTGATTTCTCTGGTCGTCATTGTGTGACAGATTTGACTATGGGCTTGTCGTTACCTTGGCTACAGGACCTCCGACGCTCACTCTCCGAGTAAAGTACTTTCAAGTTTGTGGTCTTCTCTGACCGTAGTCAGTTTACGGCTAATTATATCTACCTAATGTCCCACAAAATGAATTTCATTTTCTGGACTGTATTGTTTCAATATCTGTGAATTGACCTTCGCGAAGTTGATAATTTATTAGTGGAAACTTCTGTCTGCTTATGGTGTCATACTATGATTATTTTCCGCTTTCTCATGGTCTCAGTGCCATATATGTACCTAATTAAATTTGTGCCATAACAGCCTACACTTTCTATGATAATGTTTGTATGATTAAAAACATTTTCAAAAGTTTTTTTTTCAGAACAAAGTTTTCAAAACATACAAATGTATGTGTTTTAAGGTGGTATATTTTTACAAATTGCTGTTGTGAGGACTTATTTCAACTGTACGAGAGGTAGAACAAATGTAAAATATTACAACTTTTGATGTACACTTTTTAAAGATTGAAATGTATTTTGTTTGACGAGGAAAATTTGCAGAATCGTGAAATTAAAAACACCAATAACAGAACAAAACACTAATATGAGTAACTATAAATAAACATTATAAAAGACTGACAATTTATAAGCCATTAACAGACGAGTTATGATCTTAAGAATCCACATATTTTATTTCAGAATTAGTTTTTGTTATCACAATTAACTGCTCGTAATGTCTAGACTGAAAAAAAAACCAATCGCATTGAGTGTTTATAGCCTATTATTGTTATGATATATCGTCACAATTTCAATAAAATCTTTTATGTGTAAACTAAACAGGAAGTCATTTGCCATTAGTAAATTTTCGTAAATTGTTTGTATTGTTTTTTTATTTTTATTTTGTTTTACAAAGTTTCTAGGCTTTGACAAATAAAAATTAATACATAGGCGTTATTAATTCACTAAACTACATATATGATATTAATAAGACAAATATCATTTTCATCTCTCTAAGTCGATAACTAAATTGCAGATATATGTATATGTCTTGATTAAATGCTCTAAAAGTAATTTCCATTTATTATTTCAGATTCTTATATAAAAAATGTACTATCAAAATGTTCGTTTCTTAATTCAAGCTTTTTCTGAAAAGTTCAACAACATCCAGTTTTTAGGTGCAACAATTTACACCCCACGAACTGACGTAGCATTATTCTTATCAAAATTTGCTGCGTGTTGATTCTAAACTCTTGCGCGGCTTCGGAAATTTATCTTAAAGGCAACATTGCTAGCGACTTTTTAAATCTCTAAATACAAGATTCATCAACAACATCATTGATTCCTTCTCCCCCCCCCCTGGTTTTGCATAGTAGAAGGACGTTTCATGTGTGGACTTTTTTTACGTATTGATCTACCATTTTTTAAAGACAACACCAACAATTTACATTTACTTTAAAAGAAAAAAAACCTGACAGTATCATACCATTGCCTGTACTGCACCTTTGTCTGTAAATTACGTTTATAAATACTTTTCTTAGCAAATAAAGTTTTTAAAATAATCCTTCTACCAGTCACAATGTTCATTTGCCATTAAAATGATAAACTTTAGTCTGTAGAAATTCAAAAGATAGTTGCTAGTTTATGACATATTTTCTATAGCAAACACGTCTTTAAAGATGAAGACAGCGGACGAATGAAGATTGAGATTTCTTGTCGATAGCTTTTCAATTAAAATGTCGTTTTATGAAGTTCTAAACATCCATGTAAAGTGTCAAAATAAAATGTATACATTTGCGTTTAAAAATGACACACCTCTGATGCTCAATGCAGTTATGTCATTAATTTGCAAAAAAACATGTTTTTAGAAATACAAAATATTTTCTCGGATATTTTAGATGTTATAAAGTCTGCTTCGCATATACTTTTTCTTTGTATGTTTGTGTCTAAGTGAAGTTCAACTATAGTGATAGTAAAAATTAAGTAAATACTTTTAAGCACTTCTTTCAAAATGACGTGACAGAAATATTTTAACGTCACCGTCTTAAACATCTGTAAAACAAACTATGAGGTCAAGCCTTTAAAATAATTTGTAAAATATAGTGTTAGTTTGCTTATTATACGACTTGTGTACTCGTTACGTGACAGAAAAACTGTAACAAATTCAACACATAACATGTATATATTAAGTTACTAGCAGTGCTACTACGTATTAACAGACTTTGTAAATTTTTTTAACTCACTAAATATGCTGCAATTTGAAGGAAAAAACTCCTAGAAATTTTGTATAAAAATAACAATTTTTCAACAAAGCGTATTATGTGAATAATTCTAAGGAGCAAACAATAGATTGCAATTAACAATTTAAAAAAAAATAGAGTAATAGAGTTTCAATGCACTTATGAAAACTTGTTGAATAAAAATACAGCAGTCGGAAGCATCAAAAATCCGTCCTCCCAGTTCATGGGCATATCTAAAATGCCGCTACACAAAGACCCTGATAAGATTCTGAGCTCACTAAATAGTGGCAAAGAAAGAAAAAAACAGAACAACAAAAACAACATTTCATCCTTTTTTGTCTCCAGCACTTATAAGCATGTGTAGAAATAGTGACCTGTAACCAGAATAACGGAAGTCTATCTTTGGAATCTCTCAACTGCTGTATAAACGAATTGCGGTTTACTTCTTGTATTGTATATCACGTAATGATTTTCCTTGTTTCAGTACTGTGTATTATTTTTCCTGACGAAGGCTTTTTTATGGTAGTTGTAATTAGCCGAAATACTTTGTATTAGTTAATTAATGTAGCTTTAATTTTTTGTTATGACTACACAATTTGTGTATTTTGTATATAATCTACACAAAAGGGTAGACAAAACAAAAAACACCTCTGAAATAAACATTTGCCATTGGCTGTGAGTTTTTTGCAGCAATTTTAAAACACTGTTATTCTACTTTGTTACGCTCTAAAATCTATTTAAAATTTAAAAAAAAACAAGCATATTTCTTTTCAGTAGGATGACCGGTAATTATACTCTACTCCACTTCCATGTACCGTATTAGTATATATCATATATCCCGTTCTATTTTTATTGTATGTTTATCAAAATTAAAGAACATCATACTCCCACATAAGATTTTCTGCGGAGTGAGTCTTAAGAGTGCACCTGGTGTTAACCATCTCAAATTTGTAAGGTTTTCTGAAAGATGAAAACGAAACATAATCACTTACTTGTGCTAGAAAATAAATTCAGTTTTTTTACAAGAAATTAGTATTATCTGAATTAGAAATTCAAACCAAAATATAGAGCTCCATAAAATTTAACAAAAGTTTTCATATTAATTATTTCATTTGTAAAAATTTAACTAAAAAAAATTATATAACAACATAGGAACTAAAGAAAAATAATAAAATATTTTAAAATTGCAAACTCTCAAAGTAGCATAAAAGTATATATTTTAGAAATAATTTATTCATGCTTATATTTCAAAAATATAAGTCGACTATTTTCCATAGATTGTTAAATATGTGTTTGAAAATTCAAGATTAATAGAATTAATAACCCCAACTCACCATAAATTTGGAAACAAATTCAAAAGTGATACCAAATAATTTTTTAAAGTAAAATTAAGGCAGTGATTTGCAACTTGAGTGTTTTTTCGAAAAAAAGTGAATACTTTTTTTTTAATCGTTAAAAAATGAAAGATATCATCATTTTAAGTGTTTTATCATAACATTTCCCAGAATATTTTGGATAAGATTGATAAGTTTGACTTCCTTTGTAATCAAAATTATAATTATGTTCCATGACGGCTAAGCCACACAATTTCGACTTTAAGTTAAATGAAAACTTAATAGTATTTTATATTTAAATGGGTTTTTTGTTCAAACCTTGCGTATGGTAAAAGAAATAAGAGCAACGACTCCAAAAAAGTAGTGACTTTTATAAGTGAAATTTCTTTAATATTTCACTATGGATAATTAAATGCATTCAAATTAAGTTCGTGAAAAATTGTCGCAGATTGTTTAGATTGCACTTATAGAATTATAAATTAAAATACCATTAAAACAAACAAGCACAAAAGCAATGGTTTTTTTAATTAACTTTTTTTTTTTAGGATTTTTTAATATTATTTAATTTTTTTTTTTTTAAAATTTTTTTTATTAAATTTTTTTTATATTTTTTTTTTTTTATTTTATTATTATTTTTAAATTTTTTTAATAAAATTTTTTTTATTTAATTAAAATTACCGCGAGCATTAAACTAAAAAAGTACCACACAAAAAAACGAGCCAAGTCAATACATCATACGCGCAAGTAATTACCAATTAGAAATGTGATAATTGTATCAACAAACCGTTTTGCTTGGGATGGACTACTTTTTGCATCGTACCTGCTTACCCACCCACTTAGTTTTTTGATTTTTATTATCTTTTTATTGTTGTTAGTTTGGGGTTTGTGCCCTACCCCATTAGATGTGGCTTCGCAGGTAGCTTAGATCGTATTTGCGCTCCCGTCCTCGCGGCCTGGGATGTGTCTCATCTCCCCCTTTCAGATCACCACCCCTTGACCCTGATACTCACCTTAACCTCACCTACCTCCCGCCCTTACCAAGTAAACTTCCTAATACAAACCCTCTATACCATTCTGCGTCACGCTGAACCCAACACCACACCAAAGGGACCGCTATCCACCGCAACGCAACCCCATATCACCTTCATCGACACCAGACCCGCCCACCAAGCCCTTAGTAAACCTTCGACGCGAGCACAATCTAGACGGGGGGGGGGGTGGGGGATTCCGGTGACTCCCCATTTTCCCACTACCACCCGTTACACCTTTCAACGTCCTCACTTCCCTATCTAACAACAGACGTTGCTCCCCCCTCCTTCAACTATTTCACCGCGTCCTTTACTACCACTATCCCTACTCCTCACCCACACGCTATTAAACACACCGCAACGGCCACGAAGGACCCCCCGACCGACCCCAACCATGGAGGAGGCTGCATAGGACGGCGGGTTCTGCCATTACATACCTCCCACCCCCCCATCAACAAACCGCGCTAACTCATACGGTGGGAAGATTCCGCCCGGAAGCCATCTTCAGAAAGGAATAGGCAAAAGGACCGGCGGCCCCCGGTAACCCAGGCACGGCCCGCACCAAGCGTCCCCCTCACTGAATCAAGACAACAACCAACACACAAAAGGCTTTGGGTCACTACAACAAAAATTTCGAATTCACCCAACCGCACCCGGGCGGGGCGGGGCGGGGCGCGACGCGGCAGGCACATTCGGGCTTATAAGTCGACCACCACTCCGCACACCCCCCTCACCAAATATTGCCTCTATGTGAGACTCCTCTTTACCGTCAACACGCTGAGGCCGCTTAGCGGCACCTTGGTCCCACCCTCAACACAAATAAGTTGCTAACCGAGCAGTGGCTTTGGAGGGTCTGTTAGGCCCGCAAGCTCCTACAGCAAAAAACTACGCTGCATATAACCGCATCCCAAAAACATCCCCACTCCCTCGTTCCAAGGTCGGGAACCAGCCACAGGAGCCGCCCAGGCAAAACAATCATCTGTATCGATTGTCATGGATTCAAAAATATCCTTTAAAAAAATATAAAATGTGCTTACATCTTCCTTGCGGCAATTCTTAAGCATTCAACTTGGTAATAAATTTAGGTAAATAAAGAAGAGGCGGCTGGCATTGCGTTGTACAATACAATCATTTGCTGTGGCTGATAACGCTGCTTCAATTGCTAACGGGTGGCTTTGTCTGTTAGCTCTAATAACTTAAGACGCAACAATCTTCTGTATAGATTGTCATGGATTCAAAAATATCCTTAAAAAAATGTGCTTACATCTTGCTGCAATTCTGTAGTATATTATGCACTGTAGAGCAGAAATAGTGTCTCCAAATGGGGCATCAAACGTCACGCTGAGATGTGTAAGAGTTTCCCTGTAGCCAGCCAAACATGTTAGGAAGCTAGTCATCTGAGAACGAGAAATTTATTTGTTATATCATGTATATTCATTTATATGGACGCGGCCTGCATATAAATACTTGTAGAAATATTAAATATTTAAGTGATAAATGGTATAATTCCTTATAAATTACTTCTGTGTTTACTATAAAAATTTTGTGTGTGCTTATTTTTCAACAGCTTCCCTTAGAATGAATACAAATTACCTCATAACCTTGAGAGGAATACTTAATTATCCAACAATATCGCATTATTAATAAAATGCGTGTGTAGACCGAAAAGATAAAATTTAAAAGGGGATTGAAACACTTAGTATTTTATGTTAGCTTTATTTTTCTTTAAATGTTTAAACTCGAAGAAACACCTGCTTTTGGCATTTAAACTATGATGCTCATCATAAATAAACTCTGTTCAAAAAATGTTAAATGGTAAATTAATATTTATACTATAACTAGCAGACCCGCCGTGCGTTGAAACGCTCTTAGTAAAAACAAATACATATATAGATAAATAAAACAACCCCGTAAAAACAAAGTTTTTGACTATAAATCCCTTAGATTTTTCTTTATTTTTTATTTTTTCTATGTTGTAAAATAATGATTTTTATTATCCTTAGTATCATTTTCATGAATTATAAAAGCAGTATATTCAACATTTAAAAATATACTTGTAATAAAATTAATTTTACACTTATTGGTGTTCACAATTAAATCATCATCTTTTAAAATTAGTATAGTTGTCATGTTCTTATATATTCTGTTTTACTTTTTTTACATTATAGACGCACTGTTA
>CALYLW010000855.1:283529-291851 GCA_944989445.1 Ampullaceana balthica
TTGCGGGAAGAGATTTTACATTAATATTAATATATTAATATTTTTTAACTTGAAGAACAGTACATTCGCTGTTTTTAATCATTATAAACAGCATCAATTATAAACGTTACACCCAACAGTTTCTTTTTCGACATTTGTATTCAAAAATAAAATGTGAAAATCAGAAATTATTTTATTGCAGAAAACTTACTCTACAATATTTTTTATATATAGCTGCAGGTCTACTTAAATATTAATAAAATGTTCAATGAAACATGTGATCCTTTGATGATTTATTAATTACTTTGCAATTAGAGAAGAATACTATTGATCATCATTTCATGACCTCCCGTCCATCTTCGTGTTCAGTAGATTTGATGAGTTTTCTATAACTTATAAACTGTCGGTTCTTAAAACACCTAAAAATGTGCCGTATCGAAAACAAACAGATATTAATTGCAGATAGGAAAAAAATATTGAAATGTCTTACTAACCACTTTAGTTGGGTGCACAATGGGGAATGTGAAATTTAGAGAAAATATGTACTTAAAATTTGCTGCATGTTGAAAGTATGTTCATCAATGCTGGATCTAGAATATTAAAATCCGCAAAGAAATCAAAACGGATGCGCTTCAAAGTATTTTGGTAGTTGGTCAGACGACGAAGGAAGCTGGTCAGCTAGAGAGAAGACATACAATTTATTAGTTGAGTTAGTATCAATGCTATTAGTTTGATTGTATATTTATTATATGAGCCAATAAAATCGTGTTGAAAAGAATAAGAAAAAATCTTTAAAATGTCAATAAATTAATCCATTATTACTTTTATTAAAAGACAAGTCCAAGTGTAAACTTCGAAATTTATTTGAAACTAAACAAAAAAATGTTTCATAATATTTTAATCATCCTTATATGTAATTCACCAGAAACTAGGACGAGCACAAGACGAAGCGGGTAAGCAAGCATGACGAATTACCTTCTCTAAGGTCTAGCAATCACTATTTATGGTTGACAAGTGAGGGTGGTGCAGAAGGGTTGGGTTGGCGGTACCCCGACGTTCACTCGCGTTGTTCTCATTTCTTCGTGCTGCTGTTTGTGTCCTATCTTTCCCCCCTTTTTTGCACGTTCTATGAGCAAGTCTGCGGCGTATGCTACGCCGCGGGTCGAATCTAGTTTATTATATAACATACCAAAGAAAAATTTATACTAATTTTATTTTGGCTACACATTGTTTTTTCATATTCCAAACTTAAGTTAATCCATTTGCTTTGCATAATATAGGATATAAGATGCATTATAATGAAACGTTTATATTTGCTTTTATGTTTCATATAATAAATGCATTAGTAAAGACGCCCACATATTTTGGTCTTTAAATAATTCTTTAAAATGTATTGATTAGAAGAAACAGGATGAAATATTTTACTCTCAGAGTTTAAAAAAACAACCCAACTAATTTAAAGCTTGTTACGGACATGTGATCAGGAATTTACACAGTTATATGTTATGAGTTAAGTGAGTACAAGGATAAAGTTAAAAAGTTAGTTTTAATATTTGTTATGAGTAGAATTAATTTTTTAATAGGTAAAATCTTAATGAAGAAATGAATGTCTATATTGTAGTCGGTTTCGGGAAAGAGTTATAACTTTATTCAAAATAGACTTTAAGGTGTAGGTGAGAATCGGAAGACAAATATTTCCGTCCAGATAAATATAAACCATTCGTGACCATTATGAAAAAGTAAAAATAATAATATTAATGATTATAATAAATTCATCTCTGTCATCGAGCTGCTAGTTGTTGAAGTGTGTATATCATACGCGTCATCAGCTAATGTTAGAAATAAATTTGAATTCTTGGAGAATTCTGAAAACAGGTATAGTGCATTTCTTTTTAAATTTAAATGCCACTCTTTAAGAAATACAAAAGTAAAACATGATTTAAAACCTACATTTTTTAAGACTGTTAAGAACATAAGTTGCAATCGAATAAAAGACAATATGAATTTAAAAAAATACAACTAATTTTTAATCAAGTACCTAGGTAAACACCAGAAGAGCAACGTATATAAGAAATTGCCAAATAGAATGAAAGAACTGAAATTTAAGTAGCTTGCCTTTTTTTAAATTTCAGAGTCAATCTCCTACTTATCTTTTGTTGAGAAGCAAACAGTGCAAAGCAACGTTAAACAGACCAAAGGAAGAAACGGGGATAAGATAGCAAAGATTGGATTCTGGCTCTCTATTGTCACAGACTCGTATTTCAAACAACAAATCTGGGTGTGTTGAGACTAAAGCCTGCCATACCTTGCAAGATGGGACATAACCTGGAAGATGGATTGTCAAGACAGGGATTTTATTTGTCATGTCTAAGGTAAACTTTAAAATCTTTGTGAGTATCAATAAAACATCATTTATTTTTAAAGTTCTTTAGTAAAAAAAAACAAATAAAAACACGGTTCATAAAACATGGAAAAAAATTGTTTAAGGCCAGTCATTTGTACATACAACTGTTCGTGTTATAAATTATAAAAGGTAAATCTTTGGTGAATTTCAGAATTTCTTTGACTTAATAGATATATTTTTTGTATACACGAAAAAATCTGAAAATCAAAACGTGGTGGCTAAATTATCCAACTATCCCTCAGGGATAAAGAGTAACGTTCCGTTTACAAACTAGTTTTGTGTAACTGTGGTCAGCTTATTGTTGTTCTCGAGTAGTAATTTATAAGCTGTGACCTTCAGCAGCAATGTACATAATTTATTTATATTTTATTGTCAATATTAATTTTTTTTTACTGATAGTGCGATGCACTCTGTTCGTTATTTGCTTGATGTGTAATTAAGTGTTAAAAAATCCTCAAGATTCTATATCAAAATAAACATTTCATTTTTATCAAAAAAATATTTTTGCTACAAAACCTACCCTCATAAGATTGTAAAAATGTAAATATAACAGAAAACAATTTATTACGCTTCAACCGTTTAAATTTATAATGTTCATATAAGTGCTCATAAATAAATAAGTACATATACCCAGCAAATATATTTTTAAAAAAAACTATTTACTTCTTTAATGTAAAAAATGGTTTGTTTTAATCATATTCTGCCCTATTGATGTCATTACTTATGTCAAGCAATTCAAAACTATTCTACTAATTTCTAAGACTTCGACAAATAATGAACCGTAAGATTAAGCAACATTTTATCTTACCTTGATTTACAACAGCGTTTATTTTCATTTATTTCCATAATCTTAAACAAAACTTTGACCTTGAAAATTCCTGATAAAAATTGAAATAATCAGCAAAACAAAATTATTTTTCCTTTATGAGCTAGCTACAAGAAGCAGTAGAAAATAAAATACAGATTATGTTTCCGTTTGTGTTTAAACTAAAATATTTTTTAAGTTCTTTTGGCCTCAAGGAACATAAATTATCAATTTCACAGTAGGAAGATGCTTTCACACACCTGCTATATCCACAACTCAAATATTGATTGTCCAAACGTGGAAAACGTTACAAAGGTTAAAACGCATTTGAGGTCATTATAATTAAATAAAAATGAATTTAAAAAAGTATTTACTATAGACTGGAATAAACGTATGTAAAAGGGTAAAATAATAACACAAGAACACTATTGTATGTGTACATCCAGTCGTTTTCAGAATTGTAACACGGGAAAGTAATGTACATCACCGGGTCCAGAAAGAGAAGAAATCCTCTGTCAAAAACGGACTACCACTATAAATAGATCACAGCTTGTTAAATTTCAGTAATTGTTATTGGAAAAAACCAAGGTAATTATTTTCTGAAGATGTGAAAGATTCTTGACAATACTGGAAATTTCAATATACATGATATATAAAAAAATATTATATATATTTATATATATTTATAACTATCGTTATAAACATACATACTTGTATGTGTATGCAAAGGTGTTATATATGTATACATATCTATATATCTAAATATATATATATATATATATATATTATATTATATTATATTATATATGTTTATATATATATATATTTATTTTTTAAATTGTACATATATAATATATTATACTGTGGTTTATATATATATATATATTATATATATATATATATATATATATATATATATGATCCAGGTGAAGGGCTAGGCTCTGCGGGGGTTCCCAGGGATGAGTAGGGTATGCGAAACCCGAAACTAACAGTCACGACTTATAACTTAGAAGTCCGGTAAGAGCTAGCTAGGAATTTAGACACAGATGATTACAATCGCTGTAAGGAACTTAGACGGGACATCCATGTTCCTCGGTTTACGTCTGTTTTGGTAAAAGTCCAACGTAGTATACGTGCTGTTTTGACGTAAGTTATTTTGTTTTGTAAACGACGTTTGGAATACGATCTGAGTGCTTCAAGTAATTTTGGCCAATCGCCACCTCCCTTGTCAGATGTCGTCACAAAAAGTTAGGCCCAGGTCAAACATGACGTAACAAAGTTGCGTCAAAAAATTCGAGAAATGTACAAGTGTTTCAAAATAACCCTACTAATATAGTGAGTTAACTTTTAGTTATCAGAGTAAATTTATCAATTTTGCAAATTGATGTTTTTATTACTATTCTACATTTAAAAAATAGTCAAAATTACCACAATCTTTTTCTATCTTTTATAACAGTCGAATATAAAGGGACCCAAAAAAACTATTAACGGAGTTTTCAAGTTCTGGAAAATAGCATAATAGGTGTGGATTCATTAAGGACGAGAGTCATTCCGACGAGATGGCTTAACAGGAGAAAGAGGCAGTGTATGCTGTTTCTTAAAAAGGACGCCAACAAGGCTTTTAAATACAAACACCACTGAGAAAGCCCATCTCTCACCAGCGACCCCCCCCCCACTTTACTTCCTCCTCATTGGAATGGGAGGAGTAAGATTTTTCTTTTTGAAATGACTTACGTTATGCAGGAAAGGGACTTGAATAGTTACACTTCTTCAAGCAACTCCTTTTTCTTGTGTAGGTCACTACTTTTGGTCTCAAAATAGACTTTTACGTGGCTCTAAGGAACACGTGTTCTGAAATGTTCAGAATAACAACCAAAACGCCTTGGAAATTTCGACTAATGGAGGCTGGAAGCCACAAAATATTCAAGTTATGGAGATCTAAAATAAACTAGTCTTATGAAATTTGGCCGGGACCTAACAATTAATTCGATATAGAAAGGATTTTGCCTCGGGGAAGTTCGACTTAGTGAGGTCTGATTGTATATAAGTTAACGATCTTCTTAGAGTTTCCTATATAAAATTAGACAGAGAACATCAGATTACGACAAAATGTCTGGCTTGAAGTTGACCTGAATTTCTGTTATTTACTTGACGTTTGTTATTTAAAGAAGATTCTGTATCAAACAGGTCAATCAAATGAAGTGTTTCAAGTTTATCCCCACTGGTTTCCGTTAAACATTTGAGAAGTTTGAAGCCGTTGTCTATGTCCAAACAAGCTTGTTCGATACGAAATTCCTAAAATGGTTGAAATGGATAGTTACTTACACCAGAGTACATGAGTCTAAATAATCCTTCTGCAAAATATCATTATAAAAATATGTATATATTATATTATATATTATATATATATTTATATTTATACATACATATGTATATCATCTCAAGTCCGTAAGAAAAAAATTAAAATCATTTTTAATGAAAAAAAATTAAATTATGTAATTTTTCCGATTGTAATTAAAAAAAACGTATTACGGAACATCAAAAACATTTTAAAGGTTGTCTGATTCAATTTTTACAATGTACTTAACTCTTATAGTATTTCAATATTAGTATGTTGAGCCTAAAAACAACAGAAACAAAGTAACCCCCATTTACTCCGTGATGTGTTAAACAGCATTCCCCTTTCGTCTATCTATGAACATGATCATGGTTTCTTTTACAGCGAGCTCAAGCAGCACAACTATCATCAATGCTTACTTCCAAAGACTGCTGGTTTCGTATTAATCTAACTAATGGTTTTAAAACATTCACATTAATCTGTTTGTCTCTTAACTAAAATTATAACAAAGTTTACACGGAGACTTCTCAGCGTGGCGTCATCGACAAGTTCCGTAAATGCCGAATAAAATCTGACGCCTTCTCGAGCATTTTTGTCGAGATAAATGTTAACATCTTGGAGCTGACTTGCATAAGATTTTGCAAATTTTAGGGCTTGATTTCCTGATGAGAATTTAATTAAAGATTTTATTTTTATTTTGATGAAACGTTAAATTTGAAAATGACGAAGAGGAAGTAAATTATTTTAACAGTACAACATATGACGACGTATTCCTCAAGAAGTACTCCATTTCACTTCAAGGGACGGGTCTCTTCTCCATGAACTCAAATTGTCCATTTATACACAGAACTGGGTCACAGAAAAATCGGTGTCAAGACTTACAAACAAGAGTAACAAGTTTTATGTTTAGTTCTCTTCGCAAGTCAAAAAGAGTGCTTCTAAAATTAAGATTTATGTTTATTATGCCACGCAAGTTAATGATTGCTTGGCTAAATCCAAAGACTACGGTGCAGCAATTCAGACTATATAGTTACGGTCTAGTGCAGTCTGCTTAATGCTAGAGTCATGAGCGTTATGCGCTGTTCATTAAGGCTCATCGGATTACTTGGAAATCTGGCGTCATTCGGTACGGTATAGATTTATATAGAGGTACGGACTTTATAGATTCATGTGTGTTTATATCATGTTGACAGCGTATGGTGATAATTTCAGATGTGAATGTAGGTATGGTATCGCGCATACTAGTCATGTAGATTTGATGATATGAATTGTTTTGGATCCTCTCTACATGACTTTATGTTGTACTGTTATTACTTCTTGTAGATCGCGTCGTGAGCTGTTCACTTGCGGACTATATCGTCTCTAAAAATGTAGCGACTGTGTGTTCTATTGTTGCGTATCTACTAAAAGTATCAAATGTATGTTATTTACACTATGTCATGGTGTATGTATGCATGTCGTGTCCGTACGTGTGTACGTGATATGTATCCCATGTTTGTCATGTACTTGGCACGGTGTGTATGTGATGGATCTGTATCGCTGATAGTATCAGTCTATGTCATGTGATGTCACTGTAGTATGGTATGATGTATCGTACGCTATCGTTGTATGAGAGATGTATCTATGATCAATTGTATGTATGTATGTATGTATGTATGTATGTATGTATGTATGTATGTATGTATGTATGTATGTATGTATGTATGTATGTATGTATGTATGTATGTATGTAGTGTATGTATGTATGTATGTATGTATGTATGTATGTATGTATGTATGTATGTATGTATGTATGTATGTATGTATGTATGTATGTATGTATGTATGTATGTATGTATGTATGTATGTATGTATGTATGTATGTATGTATGTATGTATGTATGTATGTATGTATGTATGTATGTATGTATGTATGTATGTATGTATGTATGTATGTATGTATGTATGTATGTATGTATGTATGTATGTATGTATGTATGTATGTATGTATGTATGTATGTATGTATGTATGTATGTATGTATGTATGTATGTATGTATGTATGTATGTATGTATGTATGTATGTATGTATGTATGTATGTATGTATGTATGTAGTGTATGTATGTATGTATGTATGTATGTATGTATGTATGTATGTATGTATGTATGTATGTATGTATGTATGTATGTATGTATGTATGTATGTATGTATGTATGTATGTATGTATGTATGTATGTATGTATGTATGTATGTATGTATGTATGTATGTATGTATGTATGTATGTATGTATGTATGTATGTATGTATGTATGTATGTATGTATGTATGTATGTATGTATGTATGTATGTATGTATGTATGTATGTATGTATGTATGTATGTATGTATGTATGTATGTATGTATGTATGTATGTATGTATGTATGTATGTATGTATGTATGTATGTATGTATGTATGTATGTATGTATGTATGTATGTATGTATGTATGTATGTATGTATGTATGTATGTATGTATGTATGTATGTATGTATGTATGTATGTATGTATGTATGTATGTATGTATGTATGTATGTATGTATGTATGTATGTATGTATGTATGTATGTATGTATGTATGTATGTATGTATGTATGTATGTATGTATGTATGTATGTATGTATGTATGTATGTATGTATGTATGTATGTATGTATGTATGTATGTATGTATGTATGTATGTATGTATGTATGTATGTATGTATGTATGTATGTATGTATGTATGTATGTATGTATGTATGTATGTGATGTATGTATGTATGTATGTATGTATGTATGTAT